>JASDQU010370728.1:27623-49205 GCA_032191745.1 Picea mariana | reverse complement strand
ATGGTTGTTCTTCGTTGTGTTTATTCTGTTGCAAAACTGCTTAGCAATGTGTATTTCTGCTTATGGTAATTTTTTAATGTGGTTTTAGACATTTCTAAGTTCATAGAAGACAATTATCTCTAGGTTGCTAAGTATATGACAGAACATTTTATAAGTTTATTTTGTCATTTACATTTCTACATGGTATTAGAGCTTGGGCTCTAAGTGACAATGAGCAGTGAGATTTTTGGGCAAGTTTGAAGGAGGAAATTTGTTGTTTGTTTTCCTTTGAATAGTGATAGGGAATATGGATGGATGCATTAGATTTGAGGATCAATTGGATGGCATTTCCAACTATTTGTAGTGGAAGGTCTGGATGTCAGTTTTTCTCAAGGAGAACAAGATTTGGAACTATGTCAGTTCTATTGTTGTGGCTCCCACAACAGATCCTATTGTGTTGGATTTGCATGAGGTAAAGGAGGCCAAAGCTCAAAGGATTATTCTAGATGGGGTGAAGGAAAACCTTATCCCGCACTTGGTTGAGAAGAAGACAACCCAAGATATGTGGGATGCACTTAAGAACTTATTTGAGGTGTGTTGTCATCCTTATACACACTTGCAAATGTGAGCTAAGTCCTACTCACTTAGTGTGTTATCGGAGGCACAATGACTAGGTTCAAATTCCACGATGTCACTTTGACTTGAACCTCTTTTGTCTAGGCTAACTCCTAGGGAAGCCAAGGGGGGTAGATCCTAGTTACTAGATGAAATTTACGATTAAATGTTCTAGGAGTTGGTTTTAATAAGTTAAAAGGTTAGGGGGAATCTAGCCAATGATGTCAAGCAACAAATGCAAGATGCAACAGTTATGTATGACAATCAGTCCTTTTCCTAGGACAACTAAGACTAGTGCCTAAGATTGGGCAAGGGGTCAACTAAGTTAAGGGTATAATTACAAGTTACAAATATTACTACAAGATAGATAAACTAGATGCAAAAGAATATGTGAGATGTACAAAGCTACACTAAACTAGATACAAGATACACAGAAAGAATGTCTAAGATATACAGATTTAAACTAAGATAGATACAAGATATACAATATACTAACAATTTCTTTAAATGTGAAGGAAAAGAAGATATTCAAGATGAAATGATCATCAACACATCAAGCTAAGCATGATCACAATAGATAGAATTCTATTGGACTGCTTATCAATGGTAAAAGACACAAAGCACTCAAGACCCAGTCAAGAGAATGCCTCCAAGTGGATGCGCACTTCTTGAAGGATCACACCACAAATACAGGAATATAGATGAAATCTTTAAAAGTAAAGTGCTCCAGATGCAAAGATGTAAACACTTAGATGATTATTCCACAACACATAAAATAACTTGCATGCGATATAAAGATAATGAGATCAATGTGCTTGCAAGTGTAAAATGTAAATTGTCAATGTTGTAGACCAAGAATTAACTTAAGTCATTACCAAGTGACTGTTGGATGCTCAAGAAGTTAGGCAATGAGGCCCACCCTAGCTTCATAGGTCAGTCCTAAGATCAGAGTACTCCCGGAAAGGATGTCATGCGTCATGAGACCATCCTCGGCCTAGCACCGTCCGTTGCCTTCCTTCGACCTCATTTTAAATGGCGAAGATGGTTGGTAATGGTGTCCTATTAAGTCTAATAAGTTAATTATTAAACCTATGAGCTAAATGTTGCAACGTGTTTGAGTGCTTGTAGCTTGCTCAAAAATGATGCCAAATGTAAAAATGAAAAGTTGTGAAGGATGAAGCCTTTAAAGGACAAGATTTATCGCATGTGAAACATAAAGCAATTGAAAAAACTTGTAGAAAATAGAATATGATTAATTAATCCTTTAAGATGTCATTTTTTTTCATGCATGTATAAGATA
The DNA here is from genome assembly GCA_032191745.1 of Picea mariana. NCBI lineage: Eukaryota > Viridiplantae > Streptophyta > Pinopsida > Pinales > Pinaceae > Picea > Picea mariana. The sequence continues at coordinate 47,311 of JASDQU010370728.1, read as the reverse complement.
AAGATTAGAAAAACTGAAACTTGCATGCAACAGAAAGTAAAGATCTAACTAAGCCTCCATGGGCTCTAAGCTAGAATATGTTATGAGATCTACTCTAGATTATTTTACATTAAGCATGCATGTAGAGATCACAACTAATCTGGCCAAACTAAGAAAGGAAAGATAGAAAGGAAATCTAACTAAACTTGCAAATTAAAGACTGAAAGGAAAGGAATGTAAGTTGCTTGGGTACAATCCTTTAGGCTTGCTTACAGTGATTTAGATGAATAGAAGAGGAAGAAAAACTGTTATCACTTCGAAAGAAGTTACTTGAGGGTGTGTGTGCTTGAAATTGGGCAGCATGCCCCCTTGTCCTAGCGAGAATCTGCAAAAATCAGCAAGCTATTGCTTGCTAATTTGTGCTGCAACACACTCAAAGATGTTACGAATTTTTTTTTTTTTAAGCAGAAAATTCTTATATATAAAAAACATAATTTTATATTGATTAAATGACCTATCTAAGCAAGCTAGATACCAAAATCTGAAAGTGAAAGGAGGAAGAAGAACATAAAACATTAATGAAGTTTGAGTGAATATGAGGGTAGATTCATCCTTGAACCTATCCCAACAACTCCTTAGAGATGACCTACAAAACTTCCAATAAATCATGAAATGAAATAGATAATTATTGCATGCATTAACAACACAACATAGTTTCCATCATTAGTGAATTCAAAAACATATAAGCTAGCAATTATACAATTACTAAGCCTAGCCAAGTAAACTAATTTACCCAACAATCTATTCAATAACACAATAATATTTGAAACAAGAGTAGTATCACCTCATAAATACATGGATCATCCAGACAAATCTTGAAATCTCTGAGTCCTCCAAAGAAATTTATTGTATTATCAAATGGAAGAGGTTGTAGCAACAATGTTGCTCCAAGCTCTTCAAGAACCAAAACCAGTGAAGCAAGATGACAATAATGAGAGAGAGAGAGAGATGGAGATGGAGATAATTTGGTAGCATAAAAATATTGTGAATAATGGTTATGCATGAGGGAGTGAGAGGTTTCTTTTATAGCCTTGAGAGACCAAGAAACCCCTCTTGGATCACTGGCAAGTGTCACAATCCAAGCCATGGGTGAAATCAAGCTAAAGAAGGCTTGATATTTTAGGGTAGGGGAGAATTTGGTATGTGGGATGAGTTGTGAGGTGAAGTGGAAACATGAAGGAGGCGTATTGGGCAAGAGAGGAGTCCTACGCTTTCCTTAAAGCAAGCTTCTATCATTTTCACTTGATGTTTCCACTTTCCAAGAGCAAAGGCACATCTCCTCAAAGAAAGCGTGAGGTTTGGGGGAATTAGAAAGTGAGGGTGTGGGGGAATGTATATGACACATTCCCATGGTGAGGTGTAAGCATAAGGAAGGCGTATTGGATGAAGGAGAGGCCCACACATTTCCTTAAGGCAAACTTCCACTTTAAATGTGATGTTTCAACTTTCCCTGAAGAGAAAAGTGTACTTCCTCAAGGAATGCATGAGATTTAATGGGTGATTATGTTGGCATGTGTTGGCCACAAGCCAAGTGGGACATGGGATCTAAATGAGAGGCGCACCTCATGAAGGATGGGCCTACCACTCAAATTAAATTGAGTATTAACTCTCACGTGGGTAGGGGGGACGTATTCCTTAGTGGGAATAAATTAAAGGTGAGTAATAAATTAAAAGTGGGTTAAAAGGGTAGGTAATGGTCAGGAAAGGTTAGGTGGGGTCCCTCTGATCACTTATCACACTTAATTCACCTTATTTGGCCACTAATTACAAAATTGACATTTCCCCATGTCCTGGGTTTAGTAATTAAAATTGTTGTTTTCCGACTGAGTTGAAACTTGGTCCAAGGGTATAGGGGGTCTCATTATATTTCTTTTGAGTACAAATACCCCTATCAAAATCCTAGGGACCTAAGATTTACATTAATTATCCATAATTAAATAATTAATTTAACTCCCAACCTTAGGAAAAAATAATTAATTAAAAAAAACTTATCTAGACTCGACCTAAAATTAAAAAACTTGGCATGTTGTATTACATGGTAATTTACAACATTCCTAAACACTAGCTACCTAATAATGACTTCATTGGAACTCCTTTCACCACTTTGGAGGATTTATTGCTAGTGGGAGTGAAAAACTCAAGGGAGATTTGTAAGGTTGGTTAGGCCAAATCAACCTCCCGAGGAAAAAAAATACTCAATGAAAGGAACTCTCCTAATGAAGAAACCCTAATACAACTAACCTAACTATGATCCATGTAGACCTATTACAATATTAACCCATGCAGGGGTGCGGTAATCTCTCTTACAAAACAGTGTGATGGAGCAAAAAATGCCTTGTAGAACCAAAAAGTCTTCAACTTATTTGCATATGATGATGCATATCTTCATGGTACATGTATTGACCCCCTAGTTGAATAGGCGATCAAAAAGACGAAGAATGAAAACTGGAAGAAGGCCTTGAAGGATAAGTTTCATGATACCAAGATGGGTAAGGGGGAGAGTGTGTCTTCTTATCTTACCCGGGTAGCTCAAGTGAAATATGAGCTGGCTGCAGTTGGAAAGGTCATATCAGATTCGGAGATGGTGAGGATAGCCTTGAAAGGATATACCAAGTGTGTGGTGGGTCGTGAGCATATTCTATATTGGAGCAAACTATGGGATGATTTCACTCAGGAGGAGATCTGGGAGGGATCTCATAGAAGTGGACAAAAGGAAGACAGAGTTGAGGAGAATTTTACTCTTTCTGCAAAGAAAAATAAGAAAGGAAATTCTGGGAGGGACTTGAATAAAGTCATATTTTACTGTTGTAACCAGGTGGGGCACCTTGCTTCTCAGTGTCCTGAGAAGAAGAGGAAGAAACAGGAGCATCCTGAGACAACTGCTACAACAGCCATGCAGGACTTTTCTTCCAAGTATGACCAGGAATTTTCTTTGGTTACTCTAGTATCCAGTGTCGGTAGTGGAGGATTTGGGGGTGATTTTAGATAAATTTTTGACAGTGGAGCCTCTTGTCACATGATGGGAATCTGGCGAGTATTCATTATTTAATTATAGAGACGGGTCTTGACTGACGAATGGAGAGTGAACGTGTTATGGCACGAGCTGTACGTGGAGTTAGAAGGGTTAGATTCTAACTCGAGTATGGAGGATTCTTAGAGCTTGATGGAGTTCTCTTTGTTCCAGGGTTGAAGGTTAACTTTCTCTCGGTCTCATCCTTGGAGAATGATGGATATTGTACATTGTTCAAGAGAGTACATGCATTTATCTACAGGGAGGGAGCAGACTCGGTTGAACCACAGTTGATTGGTGATCGGGTGGATAGGTTGTACATGTTGCAAGGAAAACCTTTAGGATATGATTCAGTGTTGGATGAGGAGTGGGAGGCTCCTGAGACTATGGTGGCCCCAAGGATTCAGTCTTGCATTCCAAGAGAAGAGAGGGAGTTTCTTCTGAGCATCAGTAGGAGGCTCAGCTAGTGTGATCAAATCGATGCTCAAGGTGGAGTGGATTCTCATAGGAGCTCAGGGTTCAAAGTAACTATCAAGAGGATGTCTTATGGTTCGAGTTCTGTGAAGGTATTGAGGATGGCTCTAGGTTCAGAGGGAGCTCCTACTGAGTACAGTGTGATGGGACCGGATGATGGAGATGGTAGCGAGTACATCCCTCACTAAGAAAAAGTGTTAGCTTTTTATCTCGGGAGGTACTCTGCATGTGTGTCGTGTATGCGGAAGTTACCTTGTACCTACACTACTAGACACTTGACATTCTAATGGGTTTTTATAAAGTTGTGATAAAGTGGTTCTTTTATGTAAGTGACTTTTTAATGAAGTGTACCTTCTAATATTAAAGTGACTTTATTTCATAAAGTGCACTTATTTTATAAAGTGGAAATGTACTTTAATATTTTAAAGTGATTTATTTTGGAGGGGATGAATCATGGCTATTGATCTTGTAAAGGAAAGATTATATCTTGGCCATTAGATCTAGGGCTGGATAAGGTAAAGGGTCACTTTCTGATTATAAGAGAATACCTAGGGTAGTGTGCAAGACACATTGAGAAAGAGTTTGAGAGATATTTTTTGAGAGAGCTTGAGAGAGGAAAGAGGGCAGCAAGGAGGGTGCATTTCCCAAGAGAGATTGGGCATTGTTGTCACCCTTATACACACTTGCTAACATGGACTAAGTGTAATTCACTTAATGTGTCCTTGGAGGCACAATGCCTAAGTTCAAGCCCACTGTCACCTCGACTTTAACTTCTTTCGTCTAGGCTTACTCCTAGGGAAGCCAAGGGGGGTAGACCCTAGTTACTATGTGAGTTATTAGATTGATTCTAGGAGTGAATTTAAATTAGTTAAAGGTTTGGGAGAAATTGGAATAAATGAGAGGCAAACAATGCAAGTGAAAAACTTTCAATGCAAAGACAAGCCTATCCCTAGGACAACTAAGACTAGTGCCTAAGGTTGGGCAAAGGGATCAACTAAGCTTACAAAAGATTAGAAAGTAAAACTTTACAAAACTCTACAACTAGATACAAAAGAATTACTTTATGAAATAATTGAACTAGATACAAAGAACTATCAACACAAATAAGAATGCAAAGAATAAGTAAATGATACAACAATATACAACTATTGACAAATGAAATAAGCAAGCAAGCACTTACTAGATATAACTTTAAGTAGAATAATGTATGAACTAACTCTAATTGATTTTATCTTCAAGGATGAAAGGAGATATCTCAAAATTACATCCATAACACGCAACACCACAAACCCAAACAATGAAGTGCCTCAAGAGGTGCGCAACTTCAAGGGGGTTACTCAATGTCTCCAATGTGAAACTTCAAGAGAGATGAAAAACACCAAAAGAGAGCCTCCACGGGAAGATGTGCAACTCAAGATGAATAAAGATACAGCCTAAAAAGAAGCCTCAATGGGAAAAAGATGCGCAACTCCTAAGCTCAAGAATTCAACTATCCACAATGCTCAATAAATTGTTTGAAAGATGACTTAGAGTGAAAGTAATTGCAGAAATAAAGAGCATGAACCATAAAAGTAGATTGTGAATTTAAATCATAGGTTGCTTGGATAAATTTTAGATTGATTAGGTTGATTAAATGAAAATGTGTCCTAGACTAGGTGACTTCCCTAAAACTCTCCCACCTTGTTCCAAAAGGACTGTTGGGTGCTCAATAAGTAACACAAACAAGGCCTTACCCTAGCTCCACAGGTGAATCCGAGAAACAAGGGTGCTCAACAAGGGGGACACCTAGTGTCGTGAGACCATCCCTGATCTAGCACCCCTTGCCTCCTCCACAAGTCCCTTTTTTGATAGAAAAGTTGGGACAGTGATAGGGGATCTAATTAAACTAGTTATATTGAACCATTATGAGTCTAAGATAAATTGAACATCTTAAGGATTCATTAAGTTAAGTGCTTGAAAGTAAAAGTGCTTGACAAAAAGTAAATTGCAACAACTTGAACGAATGAGTAGATTACAAGAGCTTGTAAGAAAATTAAATTGCAAGAACTTGAAAGGAAAGTAAATGATTGAAAGGAAATGAATTTCAAGTAAATGAGATATGCCTCCATGGGAATAAGGAAATAAAAGATGAGTTTTTAAAACTTAAAAACTAATCACTTGAGTTTGAACAATAGAAGAAAATAACCATAAACTATTTACCTAGCCTTATGACACTGCATGGGTGGCAAAGCCAATCCTCTATGGAGGGTGTAGGCAACAAATAAAGATAAAAGAACTTGAAAGTAAAGTTAAACTACTTACAACCTCAACAAAGTCACAAGGTGGAGGACAAAGCCTACCGGTTTTGTGCCCAAGTGGGTGAAAAATAAATCATGTAAATGAATGACTTGGAAAAAAAAGATCCTAGACACACAACCTTGTCTTAAGGACAAGTGGGGCAAACAAGAAAATAAATACAATGTTGAAAATAAACTATAAAAAATATCCATACGATTTAGCATGGTTGGTTGGGCCAAACACTTTGCTAGGTGTAAGCAAAGAATAAAAATAAATTGTAGAAAATTAAATACTTGGAGAAATGCAAGCCCAAGAGACTCTCTTTGGGCTTGCTTACAATGTATAGAAGAGAGAAAGAAGTTGGGTAAAAGTAAACCCAACTTGGGAGGTCTTTGTTTGATTTCGAGATGCCCCAAAAGAGTTGTACCTCCTCCTTTATGTCACCAACCTGGAAAAAACTAGTAAGCAAAAGCTTGTTGGAAATGTTGCAAAAGTGACAAATAACTCAAAAATATTTGTTAGCACCAACATAAAATTTTTGCAGAAAAAATCAGCAAGTAATATGGTTTTAAAAGACCCATTCTAAGGGGTTAGAATGCTCAAAAAATTATGGAAATGTACAAAAATATATTGCAGACATTTTAGAGGCTAAAGTTGGACGAGGAAGGCAAGTTTCGAAATCCGAAACAAGTCTTTCAAACCCTTGAAGTGACCTGCAAAAGTTGTGAATCAAAACTACAAAATAAAGCAAAGGGTGAGTAAATCTATGAGATAATACAAAATACTTTTCACAATCTATAAACTACTCATTAGATCTACAATAAGACTATTATAAATCCACCCAAGCAAAATACTTTGTTTGGGATCTCTACTCTAGATCTGAAAATGAAATGCATACACAACAAAAACACAAACAATGTCACCTCCAATACAAGAAGCACCAAGAAGACTCTCAAAACATCATTTCTCCTCTAAAGATTTTCTTTATTGAATAGGGAAATATTGTTGCAAATACCTGCAACAAGATTTACACAAGAAACTAGAGAAAAAATGAGAAAGAGAGAAGAATGGGAGAGATAGGAGAAATTTGAGCATAATAATAGTAGGGAAAGAATAGATGTGAAATGAGGGAGGGAAGGCCTTTATTTATACTTGGGAGCCAAGAGTGACCCCTCTTGGATGCTTACCAAGTGTCACTTCCTAAGAATCATTGAGCATCTCAAGAAAGGGGGCGCAACTTTAGGGTTTTGGTACTGTTGACCACCTATTCAACTAGGGGGTCAACTCCATATACCATGAATATATGCATCATCATATGCTAACAAGTCAGAGACTTTTTGGTTCTACAGGGCAATTTTTGCCTTCGGCACATATTTTTGTAAATGGAATTTTCGCTCCCCTATGTGGGATAATAATGTAATAAGTCTGCTTGGATCATAGTTAGGTCAGTTACCTTAGGATTTTTTCATTAAGAGAGTTATTTTCACTGAGTGTTTTTATCCTCAGATTATTAATTTGGCCTAACCAGCCTTATTAATTTCCCTTGAGTTTTTCACTCCCACTATTAATAAATCCTCCAAAGTGGTGAAAGGAGTCATAATGGATTCATCCTCTCATGGCTAGTGTTTAGGAATGATGTAAATGACCATGTAAGACATCTCAAAAAGTTTCGTGGAATTTCGTCGAGTCTAGATAGGTTTTTTTTAATTAATTAAAATTTCCTAAGGTTGGAAATTTAATTAATTAAATAATTAATTAATTTTTGATAAATATTGTAAAAACTAGGTCCCTGGGATTTTGATAGGGGTATTTGTGCTCAAAATAAATGGAATGAGACCCCCTACACCCTTGTACCAAGTTTCACCTCAGTCGGACAACTTTTTCTAGGTGTTAGTCCACAAGGAGTCTTAGTCAGAATAAAAGCAATTTTAATTGTTAAACCATGACATGGGAAAAATGTCAATTTTGTAATAATTGAGTAAATGGAGTAAAGTAAAGGTGAATAATTATGAGAGAGACATATCCTAACCTACCCAACCCCTATCCCAGCCTCTACACACTCCCTTGGACCCACCTCTCACTTGAAAACTCACACCCCCATTGGGAGATGTGCCCCCTCTCTTGGAAAAAGTGGAAATATGTTGCAAAAAAGGGAAACTCACTTTAAGAAAAGTCGTGGGCCCCTCCCTCATGAGGTGTGCCCCTCCTAGACTCCCCACATCCCACTTTGAGTGTGTCCAACTCACTCCTCCACACTCCCACCTTCTAATCCAGTCTAAACCTAAAAGCATGCGCCCTCCTCCCTTGGATCTCATCTTTGGCTTGGGTTTTAACGTTTGGCAAAGATCCAAGAGGGTTCAATTTTCCTCTCTTTGTATAAATAGAACCTATCCCACATTTATTTGACACCATTCTCTTGAGTATTGTTATACTACCATTTTCTTACCATCTCTCTCTCTCTCACATTGTTCATCTTGCTTCCATTTTGTTTGTTCTTAAAGAGCTTGGAGAAATTTTGTTGCTACAACCTCTTCCTATGGTAATAGAGAAAATATTTGAAGGAATCATGGAGTACAATATTTTATCTTGATGTTCCATTCTATTATGAGGTAATATTGTTCTTTTCTTTGAATATTATTGTGAAATATAGAGTAGTATTGCTTGGGTAGAACTTTGTTTACTTAGTTAGGTTTAGCAATAGTGTAGTTGTTGGCCTATATGTTTTGCATTCACTAATGATATAAACTTTGTTGTGTTATTAGTACATGAAATATATTATCTACTCTTGTCTCACGTTTTATTTGAAGTTTGTAGGTTATCTCAAAGAGCGTTGTTGGGATAGATTCGAGCAAGGATCTACCCTCATCACTTGTTGAAACTTCATAAAATTTTCCATTTCCTTTTTCTTCTCTTATCATATTCAGATCTTGGTTGCTAATGCTCTTAGATAGGTCCTTTCAATACTTTATTTTTCTACTTTTTATATGCAGAAAGTTTCTGTTGCAAAACATAAATTTTCTTAACATTTGTGGGTGTGTTGCATCATTTTCAGCAAGAAATAGCTTGTTGATTCTTGCAGGTTCTCACCAGGTCAATGGTACATGCTTCCCGTTTTCAATCACATCACCTTCCCAAAGGCCCCCCTTTTAAAATGGTAACAAAATCATTTCTCTCTTAATCTCTCCAAGCATTGTAAGCAATCACAATGGGGGTCCCCAAGTGGCTTGCCTTCTTGTTTTCGGTTTTTGTTTTCATTTTTTTTTCTTTTCTGTTTTTCTTTCTATTTTCTAACCCCCATAGTATAGCTAGCTTAGTTGTGGATCTCTAATATGCATGTTTATGGTTAAAACTATTTATTATTAGATCTCACACATAACTAATGCTAGTTTAAGCCCATGGAGGCATAGGATAAAATCTTTTGCTTTCATTATTTCTTTACTTGCAAGCTACTAGTTCTTAAACGCTTATCTTTTACATTTGCAAGAAAATATGGGCATGTTAATAGTGTAAAATAGTCACTATCATTTCAACAATATTTTCAAGTTCTTATGCTTTACATGCAATAATTTTACGATCTAAGAACTTAACTTTCCATTGTTTTAACATTTCGATTTTGGGCCCTTTTGGCACTTTTCGGGCAAGTGTAACTCACTGTAATACACTCAAACACCTAAAAACACTTAGTCCATAGGTTTAATAACCAACTAGACTTAATAGGATACCTTTACCGACCCATCTTAGCCATTTAAAACGTGGACTAGAGAAAGCAACGAAAAGGTGATAGGTCGGGGACAGTCTCGTGGCGCGGAGCATCCTTTCCCGGGAGTACTCTTTTTTTTGGACTAAATTGTGGAGCGAGGGTGGGTCTCGTTGCCATACTTCCTGAGCACCCAACAATTACTTGGTAAAAGCGGGGGGAGTATTGGGTTGACACTTAGATAGGATTGAATTCTGACGTAACAACTTTTAATCAATCCTTAATCCATAACTTTTGGGAAATCAACTTAATATACTTTGGGCAATCTACATTTACACTTGTAAGAACATTCATTTCATGTTTACATTTATATGCAAGTTATCTTTATGGGTTGTGGATAAATTATCTAAGTGGTTATATCTATATTTTGGAACACTTTCCTTTTCAAGCATCTCTTATATTGTTGTTCCTATTTTTGGTGTGATCCCTCAAGAAGTTGCACATCCTCTTGGAGGCACTATCATGTTGGGTCTTAAGTGATTTTTGTGTGCCATTGAAAAGAAATACAATAGAGTAGTGCATCATTTTGAGGAGACACTCTATTGTGAGCATGTTTGGCTTGATGTGTTGATGGAAGTTTTCCTTTTGAATATCTCCATTTCTTGCACAATCAAGTAGTTGAGTTAGTATTGTATCTTTGTATCTATTGTATATCATTTTTAGTGTAGCTTTAGTGTAACTCTTAGATATTCCTATTGTAACTTTGTATTTAGTTGATATTTTGGTATCCAATCTTGTTGTGAAATAACTTGTAGTCTTTGTAATCTTTGTAATCTTGTGTAATCAACCACCCTTAAACTTAGTTGACCCTTTTGACCAATCTTAGGCACTAGTATTAGTTGTCCTAGGAAAAGGCTCGATTGACATATTAACTGTTGCACTGCATTGTTGCTTTTTCATCATGTTGTTCCAGAGTCTGTACTTAAGTCTTAGAAATTACAGTGTCTACGCATCCGAAAGTGAGTAAAGGATAAAGAGGAGGAAGCATCAACCTTTGGGAAAGGAAGCTAAGGCTGTTTTCCAAGTTCTCGTTGTCTCGCTTCCAATTGTTCCTAGATGCTTATATCCTGTTCAATTGTGGCCCATGAACGTTCGAGTTCTACCCGAGTGGTGGTTGTTTTAAGTATAGTGTCAAAAAAGTTTAAAGTGATGTTGGTTTGATCAGACAATCTGGGTTCAATATTGGGTTGTCTTGTTACAGGGACAGTCATAGAGGAACGGGAAAAATTAAAGGAAAGTTTCAAGGTTTTTAATGATGTCTCAATTTTGATCGTATAAAAGAGAACTTTTGATTATGATATCAAAGATAGAATGCAAACCAAAGGCCTTTTCCCGTAACTGAGTTATTTAAATAAATTGGGTATGAAATGTAAGAAAAATATTAAGCTGTCTATAATGTGAGGCTCCTATCAAGAGAGAATTTCACCCTGTAAACAGAAGAAGAAAAAGATAAGGAGAAAGCTGATGAAGCATAAAATATAGAGGTCTAAAAAGTTTACAGGTCTTGTACCTACTGATAGCCGATACAGAGGAAAAATTGCAAACGATTAGAATACTAAAACCATTGGTTACCACAATAGAAGTTGTACTAAATCGCAGCTAAAAATTCATCAAACATATATATACGAAATGGAATTTAAGACAAGGTAACAGAGAAAATAAAACCCATAACACAGTCTTGAGGGAACCAAGAATCTTTGGATTGCTTTGTATTAATTTTCAAAAGGAGAAAGTCTCTATTACAATCGACCAAAAAGGTCCAGCCCTATTTCTTTCTTCAATGTGCATATTTATACAAATTTCTATACGCTAGAATCTCAATCGTTCCAGAGGTTTCGATTACAAAATATGAGATTAAACGTTTCAATTATTTGTCTTTGTCCTCTTTCGTGCAAATGGAGAACCTTCCTTTCTTTGCTCTTCGAATCCCAAAAAAAGAATAGGCAGACACTTGTCATTAATTGATACCGGAAACCTGCCTCTTCGCCCTCTCAGTGCAAGTGACACACCTCTCCACCAACTAGGCTATCAACCTAGAAGGTTCTTCTTGATTATTTGCCTCAAAAGTGTAACAATCCTTCGCTAATTGTGGCAACCTTCCTCCTACATGTTGATCTTTGGTGCTGACAACACATAACTGTACACTTGGTTTTATTAGCCATTTATCCACTTGGACTATATCCGTCTGGGTTATCTATGATATTTCAGCCAGCTCTCTTTCCTCGTTCTCCTTGATATTGAGCAGGTGCTCGGCTATATCAATCTAGACCAGTGTCCCAGTGCTGCTTTCACTATCGAGACCCAACAAACTCCCATCTATGAAGCCAAAAAAAAATTCACAAGATTTTCTTACCTCTTTAGCTTGTTGTCTACCCTCTGATATGTCACACTCCCATGCCTTTAGCAAGATGTTACCTCGTGTCTGCTCTGGGATGGAAAGCTTGGAAATACTGCCCGTTTCCTTTTTGTCGTGGCTATAACAGCCTCTTGGAAAGTGACCCGAGCTGCCCCAACTTCTCTTTCTCTCAAAGAGATGTTTTCCAGTACTTGATCAATGAGTTGGCAGTGGTTTTGAATGGTTTCCACTTTAGCAAGTAAATCTTGTTGAGTTGTCGACACTCTTTTTTGGATTTCTATGGCTTGGGATTGGAATATCCCGATATCTATCACCTGGCTTTCGAAAAAATTTAATTTGGCCTGTAACTGCCCTATCAATTCTCCTTGTTGGATTATCTGTGATTGGCTGGTCTGGGCCATCTGTTGTGTTTGCTCGAGATCATATTTGAGATGCTCAATTTCCTTTTGGTTGACCGCTCTAGCTTGCTCTATACCTGTGTTTTCCTGATCTCTGGTAGTTGCCTCTGTTGTAGCCAACTTAGCCTCCAAAGTTTTGATCAAGCGTTTTTTTCGATTTAATTGTTCTTTTAGGGACCTGACAGAATATTGGTTGGCTGTAGCAAAAGCCCCCAATGTCCCTGTTATCTAAGTTGTGAATTCCTCTTTTTTCATAGTTCTCCCATCAGCTAGGATTTTAATTTTTTTGGCTATTGTGCCTGCTTCCCGATAAAGCTCTTGTTTCGCAACTGCCTTTCTCTTCTTATCGAAGAAAAATTCGTTCGGAGGCAATTCTTCCATAGTAATGGGCGTTAGTTCTTCGTCGAAAATCCATGCTGCGTCTGGGATCCCCTTTGTGGACTATAGGGGAGTGACATAAATGATAGGAATACTGATTTGCTTGGATGATTTCCCCGGGGTAACATCAAAGGCTGGTTTGCTTGGAGGGTTGGGGATTTCGGCTTCTTGTTTCAGGCCTCCGGTTTGATTCTTCTTTTCCTAGTGTTCCTCTTGGCCAGATCCTAAATATTTGGAGCCCTTGGCTTTCATTTGTTGTACATATGCATTCAGTGAGTTCTTACCCTATAGGACTAGGGGAAGGTAGCTCCTCCGAAGTTCCTGAAATTTGAAGAAATCGACCATCTCCTCGGGCGACAAGGTTTGAATCCGACTTAGGACCTTGGCATAAGATCTCGCCCCTCGGAAGATGTCGTCATGAGGTGAATGCTCATGTTCATACCTTTTTAGACCACAAATCACCATGTGATTACCCACGACCTTGTGTGGGTCGTGTTTCTTGAACTCAATGTGGACTAATTTAATATCCTCCAAGGTTGTTGCCTTGGCTTTTGCATTTCCAAAATCTAATAAAGAATATGTATTAAAATTAATGGGGAAGGGCGGCCATACCTTCTTCGAAAATCCTTTAAGCTCTTTGCTTATGCCACCAATCACAGTTTTCCTAGCGATTTCGCGACAAACCAGCCTATCTAGTATGAATAGTGGTAGAGCATATGGGTGAACAGAGGCGCCGAAAACCCTAATGTATGAAAATTCCGCCTCTATGTACCAGTCGGCCATGCTGCTCAAGTTGGTCGTGATGCTATCTGAAATCCTGGGTAGTGGGTTACCGAAGATGGAGACATGCATCGGCACCATTACCCAATTGAAAATCTTGTTTACGAAATTTGCGGCCTTATCATCCCAAAGTTTTGAGTGATAGACATGGATAGGATCAACATCATATGGATTCCAGCTCCAGCTCATTAGAGGAAAAGGCGTCATGAAACAAACAACGTCCATGATGTATGCAGACATAAAGAATGAAGTGGCCTTCCCATTCGCCCTCTGCGTCCAATATTCGGTAATCCGACTAGTTTGACTATCTGACAAGAGTTTGGCCCAGTTGAAGGAACAACCTTCAGCGACTGTATGAATCAAAGGCACCCACGAGAGGAAAAAGTGTGCGGTATCCTCCTTCCCATACAATCTACAGGTCATCATTGCTATATATTTGAATTGTTGTTCAAAGGAAGAGATTGAATAAACTCCGTTACCATCTGCCCTGAATTTTGCGGTGTGAAAGACCCAATCCTTGATCAGATCAGACAAGTTTTTGTCGTATTGCTCACATTCCTTCCTCTTAAAACCTTCCAGAAAATTGGCATTGTATGCGAAGTTTGGTGTGGGTGACAATTGGTACATCGCCTACAAATTTTCTAGTCTAAAGGTCCCAATGGTCACCTTCTGCTCGCTGATAATAGTCCTGGTCGAGATATCTACATGATCTAGCGCCAATCGGATCATATCATAATAGGGAAGGAGTCGTGACCTTGCCGCTATCTTATGCATCTATGCTTGAACAACGATTTTGTATTTGGTGGCCAAATCATCCTTCTCATTATCGCTGGAATCATCTGAACAGTTCACCAATTCGGACTGAAGAACCTCGGAGACGTATGACCAGGTTCTGACAGAATCAATACTTCGGGGTGAAGTATCGGAAACAGTATCTGAGCCTTGCCCTGAACTCTCAGCAATCACCTTGGACGCTTTTCATGGGGCCATGATAGAGGACTCTGAACTTAGCTCTCCTATAACTAAATGTGGATACAGACAAAAAATAGCCTGATAAAAAAAAATCTTCTTTGTGCAAGATAGAAATGAAATTTGAAACAATGAGAGAAAAAACTCTATATCTCGACTATTTAAAAACCCAGCGTCCTTGTGAACAGAACGGTCAAATCCTTTTTAGAGAAAGATTTAGCAGTAAAATCAATATCTTTACCTATCACTTCACCTTATTTCAAATAAATGCCATAAATTTTTTACGGGTCATGACACAATTTAGCGCAAAAACATTTAAATTTACCCCGTAGATCGTGCGTGTTAAGATTTGCATTAATGAACTGATTAATCTGGCTTAGCTCCTTTAATTAGGTTTTCTTTAATATTTAATCACCCCTTTCGGTGTTCGCCGTATCGGGAGATTTCACTCATACCCTTCGAGCCCCTAAAACCTGAGATCACGATGATGTGATCTTGTTAAACAAAAATGTGATATGGATTACGTGTTTAATTAATCTGTGTTTAATTAATATCGCGACTTTGCGACTCGGGGCTACGAAGGTATAGTTCCTTGGAAGAGCGAATGCCGAGTCGCGAAACCCCAACAGTGTTTAACTATGGTTTAAAGCTACTCACCCCTGACACTAACCTGGGTAACTTTTGAAATTGTCTCGCGACTTCGCCTATCGGAGTTATGATGGTAAGGTTTTTGGGGAGAGCGATCGCTGAGATGCGAAACTCTGATAACACTTGACTAGGGTTTAAGGAAGTTTACTCTCGGTGTTAGCCTGGGTAAGATTTTTTTAAAAACTTTTTGCGACTTCGTGCATCGGGGCTTGTAAACTATGTGACTTGTAACTCCCGAAGCGCGATATCCCAAGGTACATAAAGTGAAAATCTCATTTAATCGATTAAAAAGTAGTGACTTAGGAGTATAACGTCCATCACTACTTGGCATGTCGGGACTACTGAAGTTTTTAGTGGGTAAATATCACAAAGTAAAAGAAAAATTAAAGGCCAACCTTTGATTTTAAGAATTACATTTAAAAGAGTTGAAAAAGGTGGCTCCAACATAGGCTCCAACTAGGGATCCTGTCTTCCTACGAGACGAGAAGAACAATAGACCACGTGCATGTATTGGGTAAATGGAGTCATTTGATTTATTCCTGCGAAACTGTTTTTAGGAAGGGGATACAGAGGGAAAAAGAGATTTCGTCTTTTACTTCTGAAAATCTTTTCAAAACTCAGATGCTTTCTAAACTCAGCTGCAGCCCCTTTCATGACTTTCTCCTTCTCGTTATTGAATTCAGGTCTGCCTTAAGATAATCAAAACAATCCTAGGAAATCCAACATATCTTGTGGCTTTTGTCTTGCATCAAACGAAGTAAATTACATGTTTTTAATCGGGGAGCCCTATCTGAACTTGGGATGCAGATCCAGTTTTGAAAAAAAATGGTTACCAAAGTAGAGTGAGATTCATGTATGACAACCTTACAGATATCTCAAATATTGCTTCACTTCCAGCGAGCCTGTTCAGTACCTCAGTGAAGTTATTTGGCCCCTTTTATTGAATTTCCTTTCACCACTTCGAAATATATTTATGCATTTAAATGTTGAGATGAGGGAAATCATTTCTGAATTTCCTTTCATCATCTCTTTGGACTAGATGGGGGCAATCAAATATGAATTTCCTTTCACCATATGTCTTATAATTTACTTTTTAGAACACGAAGTGGGGGCAATCAGTTTGTATGAGGGATGATATATGTGTAATATTTGCAGTGGAGGTCTGTCAAATTGCTTTGATTACTCGGTACCAACCTTCTCTTAACTTTTAAAACACCTTAGCCCGTAAGGAAAAAGGGGAAAGATTAATTCTAGGGGTCTTCCTTCGAGCAAGCCTCAATCCTTCAAAAACTGTTAAAAAACCTAGAAGAGTCAGGATCAACCTATGCATAACTTTGTTTAGTAAGAGACTGAGGAATTGTGAAGACTCGCTTACTTTCTAAAATCTGCTTTATAGCTTTCAAAGTTAAAACATAATCTCTTCTCCCTATGTGTGAAAACCTGGAAAGATGCTTGGTTTTTTAAGAAGGTAAATCTAAAGACAGAAAGAAAGGTGACGGAGAGATATCTGTAAACTGAAAAATAGGGGTCAAAGTTTAAAACTGACTCTTGAAACCCTTTTCCAGAGACGCTTTACTTTCTCTGCTTATTTTAATTACCTACTATCTTTATCTAGGTGAAATTTTTAGGACCCAAAGTAAGGAATTTTTCTTTTAGTAACTAGTCAAGTGAAAACACCATATTTATGAGACCATCACGGCGCTTTAGAGACCTTCGTTTAAAAAATCAAATTCTCAGGAATTCGTACCTTTGCCTTACCATTTTGTTTTCCTTTAAAATAACGGAAAGCCTTTTCTATCACCTGTTTCCAACGAATTTATTTTCCGATATATGACTTTCTGTTTACTCCTTCCTCTTGTTTGGGCTGCAAGCCGGAACCTTGTAAGGGAACAACACAAAGAGTATCAGGTTTTTTTTTTAGAAGTTGAATGTATTGAAAATTCCGTATCTCTACTTCTACAAAAATCACTGACCTAATTAATTAGTGTTGAAAGTAGACTTAACAAAGATAAATTATGAAATAGAAATAAAAACACAAACCGGTATATACAGTGGAAATTTTTTGGGAACCAATTATTGCATATAATGTTTTAAATAATGCCCGTTGACAGGGGCGTTGAGGATTTTACCATCCATATTTTCTAACAGAAATGAATTTTTTCCTTCAGGAGCTACGACTTTGAATGGTCCATACCAGATATGATCAAATTTACCATGTTTTTCCAAGTCTTCCTTCCTAGCATCTCATTTCAAGACCAAATTGTCGGGGAGAAACTCTTTGTCTTTTTCCTTATGGTCGAACAACGTTTTCATGTCGTCTTGGTATTTCTGCAACCTTCCGTCCACTTCGACCCTATGCTGTTGGACTTCAATCAACTATTTTATCCTTCTTGTGACATGATTTGGTTCTTCTTTCTCATCTTGCCAAAGTTTCACTACGGGAAGTGCTAGATTTATGGGTAATACCACGTCGGTCCCATACACCATTTGGAAAGGAGAAGTGCCGATATATTTTTTCATGCCTATCCGATTTGCCCATAAAGCGTATTTCAAATGTACATGCCAAGATTTTTTATTCTTGTTCAACACTTTCTTAATTACATTGATCAGACTCTTGTTTGAAGACTCGGCTAGCCCATTTCCTTGGGGGAAATAAGTCATGGAATGACCGAGCACGATATTGTATTTTTGGAAAAAGATGATCATAGCCATAGATTTAAAAGCCTGGGCGTTATCTGTGACTATATTTTGGGGGCAGCCGAATCTAGACAAAATGTTCTCTTCTAGGAAATCTATTACCACTGAATCCATTGCCCTTCTGGTTGGAATAGCCTCCACCCATTTAGTGAAGTAATCTGTGGCAGCCAGGATCCATTTGTGTTAAGCGCTATAATGGGGGTTAATTTCACCTATAAAATCTAGTCCCCATTGCTGAAAAGGGGCTTCTGTTTTGACCGGAACCAACGGTAGTGCTGGGAGTTTATGCTTGCCTACGAACAATTGGAAAGGGTTACAGGTTCTGACTTTGGCATTGTTGTCTAAAAAAATTTTTGGCCAATAATACCCCGCCCTCAGGATCTTATAAGCTGTCACCCTCCAAGCGTGATGTCCCCCACACACTCCTTTGTGAAATTCGCTTATGACCCTCTCTGTTTCTGATTCAACTAAACACACCAACAAGAAGCCAAGTGGGTCCTTCCAATACAATTGACTTTCGGATATACAGTACTTGACCCCATGCAATTTTAGCGTCCTGGCTTTGGATGGGGATAAGTCACTCGGACATTTCAAGGTGAGCAGGTAGGACACTATGTTTTTGTACCAATCTGATGAGGCAAACTTCTCTTCGATTCTGATTGTGCTTGTTTTCTCATCAAGATCGTTCATGTCCACACCCTCTTCACATGCGTGAAGGCTATTTATACCGAGAGCTCTGAAATTTGATTGGGATAAGAGTTTGGTCAAACCTTGTCCCTTTACTAGTCTTGTTGGTTTTATCTCCAGGTCAAATTATTGAATTTTGGCAAGCCATCGTCCCCTTTTTCCATCACTATTGGATTGAACCAAAATGTCCTTTACAGAACTGGTAGGTACATATGAAATTATCTTGGAATGTAGCACGTAGGTTCTGAATGCTTTCAATGCCTTCACCATAGCATATGCTTGCTTTTCCATTATATTGTATCTAAGTTCTGCATCTTTGAGACTCTTGCTAAAAAAGGCTATCGGTTGCTCAAAACCTTCTTCATTTTTTTGGAGGAGTACCGCTGTGAGTGTGTGTTCGGAGGCAAACGAGAAAATAAGAAAATCCTTTAGATAATCAGGACTTGCCAGTACGGGTGCCTCGCTTATAACTTTCTTGATGTGTGCAAACGATGCTTTGGATTTTTCTGTCCATTTCACTTCCTTGTTCTTCTTTAGCATATCTGTGATCAATTTCATGATTTTAGCAAAGTTTGGGATAAATCTCCTCAAAAAAATCCTTCTTGAGACACAATATGGCCCAAGAGTTTACCTTCTTGCATGGAAAAGTGAGACCTTTTGGGGTTTAAATACAAACCAAACCTACGACATTTTTCAAACATCTACTTGAGATGTATCAAATGATCTTCATTAGATTTAGAAAAAACTGTCAAATCATCAAGATAGATAACGACGAACTTGTCTCATTCATCGATGAAAGGGATATCCATAGCACGTTGGAAGGTGGCACCTACATTCATTAGACCAAAAGGCATCTTATCATACATGAATTTACCCCAAGGGGTAGTGAAGGCTGTTTTTTCTTTATCCTGTTCATTTATGGAAATTTGATTGTACCCGGAGAAACTATCGATCATCGAAATCCTATTTGCCTCAACTACCTTTTCTAAAACATAATCCATTTTGGGTAGAGGGTAGTTGTCTTTAAGGGAGGACTTATTTAAATTTCTAAAATCAACACACAATCTAATATCCCCACTCTTCTTTCTAACCGGTACCAGGTTTGCTACCCAATTAGAGTATCTTAGTGGTACGATTATTTTTGCATCCAAGAGATTTTTAACTTCCCTTTCGACCATGGGCAATAAAATAGGGTTGATTTGTATGAGTTTCTGTCTA
>JASDQU010370728.1:0-13603 GCA_032191745.1 Picea mariana | reverse complement strand
CTCTTTCATCATGCTTAGTCTTCTTTGTAGGTTCCTTTTCTTCAGAAACTGATGCTTCATGTTTCTCCTTCTTTTTATTTAGTTTGGGACAATGATTCTTGTAGTGACCATACTTTCGATAGTTGAAGCATTGTATTTCTCAAATATCTTTCTCTTGAATGGGCTTCCTTCTTGAACCAATCTTCCTTTTGTTCCATAAATTCTTGAATCTTGTTGTGAAGGCTTGATCATTGTATTTCTTTTGGGGTTTCTCTTTTGCATTGATCATGGATTCTTCTTCAGCACAGCAAGTCCAAAGTTATTCAAATGTAGGATACTCCTTCCTTGTTTTCATGCTTGCGGAAAATGCATCCCATGTCTTGGGAAGACCATTGAGTATTATGTTTACCAATTCATTCTCTGAAACGATCTCTTCAATAGCTTATAGTTGATCTCTTAACTGGGACATCCTCACAAAGTATGATGTTATGCTATCATCATCATTCATCTTCATTTCATGGAGCTCATTCTTTAGACTCATTATTTTTCCAATGTTTCTGACTGAGAAGAGGTTTGTTAGGGAATCGTACATCTTCTTCGATGAGTCAAGATCGGATATGTAGGGTGTCAAGTGGTCTTTTATAGAGTACACTATGATACTCATGGCATTTATGTCACCGTCTTTGAACTTCTCCATAAATGCAACGTTCTGTGGTTCCTTCTCTTTTCATTCTTCAAACTCTGGTTCCACGATCTTTCCTTTCATGATATCCAACACTTTATTCTTGGCAAGGATGATGTCAATCATTGTCTTCCATGCTCTAAAGTTAGAAGCTCCATATAACTTTTTCTCCGACTTCATAGAGTAAGTCATGGCTATTTTGACTTGGTCAACCATAGATTTGACCCAAAACTCAAACTTGACGTCTTGGGTTGCTGAGAGGACCAGGAGATGTGCTAGGCTAGGGCGCACTGATCTATCCAAAAATTAGGTCAATCCCTTCACTTAAGGTGCCTCAACGGGGGAATTAGGGTTTTTTCAACTACACCTGCTAGTAACCCTAGCAACAGTGCTATGGTGACTGCTCATGCTAGAAACCCTAGCGACGGTTCTTCAACGAGCTTAATATTGTTACGGCTATGTTTCCTTCCAGCAGTTAGACTAAATGAAGGAGGTGTGGGTCCATAACTTGTTAGAATATGAATGAATGTGCTTGTTTTACCATTGACAATATCACTATTGTCACCCAAACATAGGCCGAAGCCACCCTCTGAGCACCTTAACCTTGACAGAGATTCAGTCCATAAGAAAACCTTAGGCTAGATAGACAAACAAAGGGTAGTGCACCTTTCCCCAAGGATAGCGCACCAACAAGATCTGATCAGATAGTCCAAACCCTAAGCAAGAGATAGTCGAAGCCAAATGTGATCTGCTAGATGCAACAACTGCAATGGCATCTCTCCTCCAAACCTGTGCACAAAATTGGTCACTGTAGTGTGCACAAGTGTTGCTCTGCAATTCTGAGACTGCCTACTAGAATGAAGACAAGCCTCCTGTATTTATAGTAAATCTAGTTAACCGTTTGGGCCAACTTCTCATTCTGGGTATCTGTCTGTTCAATATATATTATTTCTTCTGGTTGACTTCTTCTCTTGGAGGCTAATAACCTAATACAAGTTATCCTCTTGAACCGACATGTCTTCTAGGGTTATTAACCAACTCATTAGGGTTTCTTCTTGCTTCCTGAAATATTATATTCTCGTCATGTTTACACATGGAGGTAAATACCTCCTGCAGGTACCATAACATCAACAAAACAAGTCTTTCAAACCCTTGAAGTGACTTGCAAAGTTGTGAAGAAAAACTACAAAATAGAGCAAAGGGTGAGTATATCTATGAAATAGTACAAAATACTTTTCATAATCTATAAACTACTTACTAGATCTACAATAAGACTATTATTAATCCACCCAAGCAAAATACTTTGCCTGGGATCTCTACTCTAGATCTGAAAATGAAATGCATACACAACAAAAAAACAAACAATGTCACCTCCAATACAAGAAGCACCAAGAAGACTCTCAAAGCATCATTTGTCCTCCAAATATTTTCTTTATCGAATAGGAAAAGGTTGTTGAAAATACCTGCAACAAGATTTACACAAGAAACTAGAGCAAAAATGAGAAAGAGAGAAGAATGGGAGAGATGGGAGAAATTTGAGCATAATAACTATAGGGAAAGAATAGATGTGAAATGAGGGAGGGGAGGCCTTTATTTATACTTGGGAGATAAGAGTGACCCCTCCTGGATTCTTTCCAAGTGTCACTTCCGAAGAATCATTGAGCATCTCAAGGAGGGGGGCACAAATTTAGGGTTTTGGTACATGAGTGAGGGGTGAGATGGCACCTTTTTACCTTGTTCAGCATGAAATTAGAGCAAGGGGGGCTCACTTAGGGAGAGAAGGGGTTTCCCCTTTCAATTTTCAATTTTTGATGATTTTCTCTCCAAGGGGGGCACAACTTCCCTAGGGGCTGTTATCGCACAATTTGTACTTTGATCCCAAGGAAAGGTTAATGGAAAGAAAATTGGTGTAACGGGAGGTTATCCTATCACTGTCACCTCAATAGGATGTCACTTTCTATTTACAATTGATGGCCCACGGGACATGTCCCTAGTGACCTGGGGGTTTGAGAAGGCAAATGTGAAAATGTCTATGAAAATGCCCCCTCTCACAAGTCACATTGATCAGAAAGTCTTGGGGTTTTGACCAATGAAGTAATAAATAATTAAGATGTACCTTCCTAGAACAAAGCAACAAGAAAAGATATATTTTGCAAGTACAACTTGTTAGTACTTCATAAAACCATGGACTTTATCAATAAAAGCAATAGTTGAATTATGATGAAGAAAACAGAAATTTATAGAAGCCGTTTAAAAGACAATAGCTTCAAAATAAATGCCTTAAAATGGCTTCAAAATGACCAAGAATAATTACTCATTAACACCAAAACACTTGCATTTGTCAAAAGCAAGTAAGGTAGTGTATTAATCAACTTTTTCAATTGCTTTTAGGTGCTTTTAGTGCTACAATAGATGGTTGTAGCTTACTTTTGTAACAACATCAAATAAGTTAGTATATTAGACTATTCTAAGGTTAGGAGTAGTTAGTAGAGAGCTTAAGGTATAGGTTTCGATAGTAATTTTTATCAATCACTCAATAGCAAGGCTTATATCAATGCTTTTTTAGGGTAAATGGATTCCTTTAAGGCAGCGGCAATTTTTGAAGGAAAAAATGATAATGAGAGAACTAAGGACAAGAGGGTTAATAATTGAAGTATTGGTAGCCCAAGGCTTCAATTACCAAGCCCTAGGGGGAAAATGGCTACTAGGAAGTAGGTAACCCTAGGGCTTAGTAGTTTTCCTCCCTCTTTATTTTAAAAATGAAGTTTATGATGACTTAGATGAAGAAAAAGGTGCTAGGGTGTTGCACTAGCAAGGCCCTTAGCAAAAGATTCAAGAAAATCGGCTTTCTAGCATAATCTAGTAGGTGAAAGATATTAAGGCAAGGACAATAACATGTGCTTTAGCCTCCTAGGGTTTTAAGCTAGCAATTTCATAATCTTAGTATAAATGCAAGATAACTGTAACTATAACCATTCAATGAAGAATAATTGTAGAAAATTTACTTACATCCACCAAGAATCATCTAGCAAATACTCTAGTTGAACACTTCCATGAAGAAAAATGCCAAAATAGTCCAAAATAAGCCTCCTTAAAGAAGTGTGCACCAAATTTCAGCCAAGTAACCCTAATTAGGGTGCAAATTTCAGACCTCACACTTGTGTGAGTGAAATATGATGAAAAAATACAAGGGAAAATCCCTTATTTATACAGTTACAATGACCATAATTAGGTCAAAAAGGCCGACACGGCCAATTTACATGTAATATCCAGTTTTTACATTAAATGACAAATTAAAACCCTAAATCAAGCAGAAAAGGTGATGCCATGCCCTTTTAGGGTGACATTAGGCCTTTTTAGTGCAACGTTGGCCTCTAGGAGCAAAACGTTAAGCCTCCCAATGTCTTTGGATCAAACCACGCATGCCACTTGGCACACAACTGCCTCCAAAGTGTCCAAAATGATGGGTGACGTCAAGGGTCACAAAGGTGATGTCATGGGCCTTCCAAGGCCTACATCATAGTGAGAAGGGAAAGATCCCCTGGGTCCAGGCCTACCAGGTTGTCTCTGGTGGAACGTCATCCTCTCTCTCTCTAGTGAAAACCTCTGATCTGTCTCTGCCCTTGGCTAGGGTCTTAGCATCCATATGGTGGGTTTTAGACCTATGGAGGTCCAAACTAATCATCTCCCCATGTGTACCTATCTGTCGGTTGTGTCCCTGCAACAACAAAAATTACGCATGTTATCCACCAGTTTGCACAAGCTATATTTTCTGAAGAGCTACCAAAGAATGAGCAATCAGTGCTCATATGACAGAGTTCAGAGTTCAGACGGTCTTGTGAAAGACCCTCTTTTTCCGCATTTCCACCATTGTAATAAATGTCCTGAGTATGCAATATTGTAAAAGGCTATTGGCCACCTAAGACCTAGGAGTGAGCATGTACTCTGGAGTGTTTTTTTTCACTTGTTAATTATTTTTTCTTCTTGCCTTAGTGAGTGATTAAATAATTTCTATGTTTTTTCACTCAGAAGACTAGCTCCAGAGTCGGAGTATGTGCTGGCGATCAGGTCTTGGCATGGAAAATCCAATGTCTAGTGTCTAAATGTATATGAGCTCATACTAGGACATATTGATTGAGTCATTTGGAAATTGTGGCTAGGTTTGATAGGTTTTTTTAAGTTTTTAGTGAATTAATTAAATTCCCACAAAAATGGAATTTATTAATTCTAAGTCAATAAATTGTAAAAATATGGATTCAAACATTGTCAAATGCCATATTTACAGTTGTTTTCTAGTCCAAAATATCATGTAAACCTCTATTTCCCATATTTGGAGACAAAAAAATGATTATTATCACTAAAAAATCAAATTTACTCGAAAATTACGGAAAAGGGGTAATTAAATTAATCTCATTTTTTTTAGGAGAACTGGGCAACATGTTTGAAACATGTTTTCCTCTTGTCCCTAGTCAACTGGAAGCATAGGTGAGTTAGATATAGGTAGAGTCGACTTGATTGAGATGACATGGACTTGGGGGAGATCCCAATGTGGGAACTCGACCCCACATTCCTAGTTGGTGCTTTCCTAGAGCATGGGTGCATATCCCAATGGCCCACGCATTCCTTAACTACCCCTCAATTCACACTCACTCCCACTCTCACCTCACATCACTCACCCTCCACTCCACATCACTCCCCTTCACCTCACTTCACTCCACATTCACTCCCCTCATCTCCCACGCATCTCTCCCTTCTCTAGTGCACCACTCCCTCATCACCCATGCATTTCCTAAACCCTAACCCTAACCCTAGCACATCTCTACTTAGGAATTGTCATCCCAATAGCTATAAAGCTAAGGCGACCCCTCTTTCCTCACTAGTTAAAATTCACGAGAAGAAGTATATACATTGTATGATTTTCTATTTGAATAAGGAATAAATACTTTGGAGCTCTACGTGGTGTCTTGTGCAAATGTGTGGAGGATCTTCTCCTTTAGTGATGCTTTGAGTATGGTAAACTTATCCTTCTTAAAACTATAATTTGTTCATTGATCAAGTATTAAATTTTTTTTTTTTATTTCTAATTCTTATTACATCACATTGCAATCTATGATTTCATGTTATTATTGTTTTAATCTCATGTTTTCAAGGTTTTATGTGGAGGGTATTTTAATGGTTTGCTTGCAAGATTGTCTTAAGTTTGTAGGATCTTTAGTTTCGAGGAGTGGAAGGTTCTAGCTTGAGCTTCCAACACCTTCAATTTCATCCATTCGAAAGGATTCCCCTCTTCAATACATCAGTTGGACTCCATTGCCCAAGTTCTTGGCTTCAAATTATCTCTTTCCCCTTCTCTCTCAAATTTCTATACAAAAAAGTTATCGGTTTCTTTGGTTTTCTGTTGCATGCAAGGACTTAGCTAATCTCAGAAAAGATAAATCTGTTCTATTTTAGTTGCATGCATCTCTAAAAGTTGGATCTAAAGTTTGTTTAAATAATTTCGTCTCTTTTCTAGATCTAGCCCAAATTTGTCTTAAGTTAGCCTTTGATTTCCTAGTATTTTTGGAGGCTAGTGGTAGGAAAATATTTACATGATTTTAAAGTTATAAATCTGCAATCTAAGTTGCTTTCTTTTCTTATTTTATATCATCCTAAAAGACCCTAAGGAGGTTAGCTATCTAGCTCTACTCCTTAGTTGTTTTCTCTTGTTTTATCATAATTTAACTTAGTATTTTTTCCGCAAATTTTTGGGTTGACCAAAGAGACTTTTAAAGTGTTTTTGGTCATCCTTTGCATTTAATTGTTTGTTGTTTTATTGCAGAAATAACAGGTACAAGAGGAGGTTCTGTCGAAATTTTTGAAGTTTGGCCTCGTCCAGGACCCTCCCGGTGTTCCCAGGAGCTTTGTATTTCAATTTTGTCATTAGAAAAAAACATTGTAAGAACATTATCTCTCAATATAAAGATCAAGTGCCTCAAAGAATTTAGTTTAGATTTGTAATAAAGTTATCAAGCCACAAAGCTCATCCCTCGACGTTTCCCTTGCCCTTGGGGGGGAACCGGTGTCTCTTTGTTTTCCTTGTTTTTCGGGGTTGTTTCTCGTTGCTCTTGTTTTAGTTAACTTTTTCATGCATAAACAAGCTAAAATTAACTCATATCATTAAATCAAAGTTTTAAAATCAATTGCAAGTTCTAGGTTTGCTTATTACTAGTTTCATTTTTTGTAAAGTTATTGGAATAAACCTCAATTGTTCAAATATCGTATGCAAGCCTCTTGTCACGTCCAAGTGCTTTGGTGATGCAAAAATTATTTGAACAGTGCATGCTAGTATAACTAGGACTGTCTTTAAGTGGCATTATTCATCTAAGACCTCTACCCTGGGTGGAGTGTGTCAATTAAGGGGTAACTCGCCTCGTTGGACCTGCGGCACACCCGGTCGATAAGTCTATAAGATTGGAAAATAACACACAAGGAGGACACATTACACTTTGCACACAAAGAGTGGGGACCCCGACTTTAATCTCCACTTCACGGTCTCAAAACTTTTCTAATAATGCCCAAATATCTTAATTAAAATACTCAAGATAAAATTAACGTGACACATTCATCACATCACAATTTATTGTTTTATCTGGCACTGATCTTTCATGTTTATCTATTGTCATTTTATCTATTGATGCAAAGCTTATCTTACCTTTTATGTGATGATTGATGAATGCTTATGAATGGTTTCACAAGTAGTATCCTTTTTTATTAACTTATGTTGTGTTGATATTATCTTGTGTTTCAAAAATATAAACTCCTAGAAATAAGTTTTTTTTCCTTCTTAGTTTAGAAAAGCCTTAGATTATTTTTCATAGGGACTACCCCCCTTGGCTTCGCCAGGAGTTGGCCTAGATGGAGGATTTGAGGATCAGGTGACAACACCTTGACTCAAAACTTGCCCCCAAGGACACACCAAGTGGATTGAAGGTTTATTCCACGTTACCCTAGGTGTGTATTAGGACGACAACAATGCCCTCTTGGGCTCATACGTCACAGGGATCATAGAAATGTCAATCACATCTAATAATCAAGTTATTTAAACATGTGCATAAAACCCTCTTTCCCAAACAAGTGCTCAAAGACATTATGCTATTCTACAAGCCAAGTTTGGAGGGGACGTTAGGAGGTCCTATTGGGATAATTCTCATTAGACGTGGGATGTTTCCAGGTGAAGACAAGTCCAGACCATGTAAGTGGATGAGGTGGTGAGGGATGTCTGAGTAATGGGTGCAGTGATGACAAAGGAATGTATGGCTTACTTGTGGGTGCCTCTGAAGAGGGTGAGTTGCACCTTGTCATGGATGCAAGTGTTTCCAAGCCCATTCATTACCTTTTATCTTTTATCTTATTGATTTTTCTTTCAAGAGACTAGTTAAGGGACACTGTCTTGGCTTGGTGACCAATGGTGACAATGTTACCCACAAGCATTTGACGGAGATGAGAAGGTTGGCTCGTGATGAGACCCCCTTTCTCTTGGCTATGCCACCAAGAGCCACTACCTTGGCATGGTGACCAGCTGAATGGTAGTGTCATACTGCTACATGCCCATGGACTTAATAGGTTTTCTCATGATGAGACCCCCTATCCTCCAACTAGGTCTTGATTTTATTATTTTATGGGTCCCTTTGTTTCTTGTTGAGAATATTTTTATTTCTTTCTCGGGGATCCCTAGGCGAAGCATTTGAAGGTTTTGTTCTTTTGGATTTTATCTTTTTCTAGCTACTTTTACGCTCTGGGCCTTTAGCCCCTTCTTCCCACAAGGTAAGGTACAACCCTTTGCTAGCTTGGAAAACCCAATTCCCGAACCATTGTATGAGATATATGAGAGGGAAAAAGATGAAAAGTGGTAAGTATGGTGGGAACGGACGATGACCTTTCATGAACCCACCCAGTGGCAACTCAAATCCTATGGAAACCAGCTTACTAGGGCATCTTGTCATTCCCCCTAGGTGTGGACAAGTGGAAAGGAATAAGGTCCAATCACATGTTAGAAGTGAAAATAATTAAATGCACATATTCAAATGTTTTGATAATAAGAGTGACACATACGATCATACCCGAACTCATTACCTCATGGAGCAAGACACACTATTGTTGAAGGACCATGTCGATGGGATGGAAGTTGTTGTTGGTGACAAGGTGGAGGCGCTGAAGAAGAAATATGGTCCCTCCAGGGTCAGGCTCAAGTCAATATGCCTCTCAGTACTCCATATCTAGGACTTGTCGGCCTCAAGACATAATCTCCTTAGTTATCCTTAAGTTAGGGGATAACAGGGGGGATGATGAAATGATGTGATGGCTAGGTGAGGGGGTGAAATAAAGTTAGGAAATGGGTTTGTTTATATTAGGAAATATTCTTAGGATCATCTCCCACTCCTTTTCTAACCTTTTTGCTCATTTTATAATTATTTGACATTTTTGGCTTTGCCAATTAAGCAATTAAATTGTTGACCCTAGACTGACTTGGACTCCTCATGGACAAACACCTAGAAAAACTTGTCCAATTGAGCTGAAACTTGGTCCAAGAGTGTAGTGGGTATCATTCCATTTCTTTTGAGCACAAATACCCCTATCAAAATCCCAAGGACCTAGTTTTTACATTTTTACATAAAAAATAATTAAAATTACCATTAATTGGGTAATTTAAAAAAAAAACA
Source organism: Picea mariana (assembly GCA_032191745.1). Classification (NCBI taxonomy): domain Eukaryota; kingdom Viridiplantae; phylum Streptophyta; class Pinopsida; order Pinales; family Pinaceae; genus Picea; species Picea mariana. Next base: position 4,243 of record JASDQU010370728.1, on the reverse strand, counting down.
CTTTGACTCGACATAATTCCGCAAGACTCTAGGAGATGTCTAGCATGGTCATTTACAATATTCCTATAAACTAGTCACCCATAGGGCTCGATCAACACCTTTCACCACTTTGGAGGATTATTGTGGGAGTGAAAAACTCAAGGGTAATTAAAAAGGTTGGTTAGGCCAAATTAATTACCCGAGGAAAAAAAACACTCGATGAAAGGACTTCTATAATGATAAAGTCCTAGGCAACTAACATAAACTATGACCCATGCAAACCCATTACATTATTATCCCACCCAGGGGAGCGAAAATTCTAATTACAAAAAAATGTGTTGAGGCCAAAACTGCCCTGTAGAACCAACAAGTCTTCAACTTTGTTGCACCATCAAGTACATATATTCATGGCACATAGAGTTGACCCCCTAGTCGAAATAAGTGGTCAACAGACACAAATCCCAAGGGATTTTTCTATGTGAGGGTGCTGGAACTTTCTGTTGTTAGAGAGGTCGTTCTGTACAGATCTATACAATCTGTACAATAGGCTAGGAGGGCATAGATTTCGAGGAAGCTTGCTACACGCAAATTGAGACATCTTTTCTAGTGTTTTTTATTGGTGAAGAGGGAAGTTTCTGTTGTTTTTCATACAACTGTTAGTTGGTACAAATTTTGAGGTGCTGAAATAGAGCAAATTCGTACAACAGTACGAATTGTTTGGGCACAGATTTTGAGGCAGAAATTTGGGACTGTTGGGTGTTGTAAGTTATTTCTCTTGCCTATAAATGTATTGTTGTTGCTGATATATCTTTCCTGAAGCTAATAAAATCTCTCTCTTTGGGTTTCCCCACATTGAGGTTTTCCCTGGCATTGCCTAAATTTCTGAGTATTTCTGGGTTCAATGGTTGTTGTTCATTGTGTTTATTCTGCTGCAAAATTGCTTAGCAATGTGTATTTTTTCTTATGGTAATTTCCAAATGTGGGTTTAGACATTTCAGAGTTCATAGAAGACACTTATCTCTAGGTTTCTAAGTGTATGAAAGAACTTTTTATAAGCTGATTTTGTCATTTTGATTTCTACATAAAGGGGACTTGCAAATAATAAATGGGTATCAAAAGGCAATTAAGGGGTTCATAATGCAAAAATTACCAAGGAAAGGGTATCTCAAGCAGAAAGCACTCCCTGTACAAAGGTGCTCATAAAAATGGATTCATTGACATTGTAAGCCATGAAGTAAGCCCTAATTCATATCATTATCACACTTACTCTTGAGGGGTTTATTTCTTTCATTGCTTCTCTCAGGACCTATCCCTCTACCTTGCTTTTTTATTTCCAGTCTTGGTTGGCACACCTTATATAGTTGGATGAAGGCCCTCCCATTTTAAAACTTGCTAACTCACATGAGGTTCTGGGCCAGTGTTGAAGCGGAACTGAGGTGAATTGTTTGCATGGCATATATCGTAAGTAAAAATTTACTTTGCATGATTTAAGGACTAACATCTCTTATGAACATTGGTTTACCTTGTCTTATACTCTGCTTTGTTTTGGATGGCTCTAACATGGTTCTTTGAGGGACGTCCTGGCCTTTCACCCAGGATGTTGTTCCATGATTGCAAGACTTTGGCATGTGTGATGCAGAGCAATGAGTCATCCAATGACTTGTCACCTTATAACATGGGCTCTCAAATCCTTGGAAACTTGGATGATGGACAGATGAGCTTGGTTTGAGTAAATTTGGTCATGATGGCACACAGATGGGCTAAAATCCCACAAGATAAGCAAGGTACCCCAGGGCTTATTATTCACTGGATCAAAGACGTTGCAGCAAGAAATAGCCAGATACCATGGAGAGATGAGATACAACTCCCTCCACCTTGAAAGCAATGTCCTAAACCCTTGAAGTCACCCTCCATGAGATCATGATGTCATTCTCTAAGATTTGGTGGCAATAGGGTTTGATGGACACTTGAGGTACCAGTGATGATTTAGCAAGACAATGGTGAGGAGACACATTATTACCATTTACTCCACCTTGGGATGTTGCAACATGGACTTTGTAGGCCCTCTCCTAGACTAGGAAGGCTTGATGTCACCACACACGTGTGACCCTTATGATGTATTTTTTTCATTTTAGCATTTTGTAAAGATTAAATGAGGGGTCAACCCCACTTCTAATTAAATATTGACATGATATGTGGACAAAGCATTAAGTCTGTTCTCATATACAAAGTCTAGCGCCATTTTTATTTTATATCATCACTTTTCACCTCACACTTGTGGGGTAACACTTATGAAATTTTCACCCTTTAGGGCTCTTTGGTTCTTTCTCTGTCATGCACTAGTCTTGGAAGAGGATTTTTGTGGACGTATTGCTCTTTGGATGGATAATTTATGCAATAAGGGTTTGAATGCTCTTGGTACTTGGATGAAGTAAGTAATTTTCTGAAATTTTATCTTGTCTTGTTAAATGTTAATGGTTAAATTGTTATCTTGCTGCAAGTATTCTTGTTTTGTTGAAAACTTAAGAGAAAGACATAACTGATTCTCTTCCTCACAAACAGGGGTGATTTTAAGGATAGATTTTTTTTTTAAATGTAGAAACCTTGGCGATTTTTACTAATCTCCCATATGCCAACAATGAAAGGTTTGCAATATTTTTAAAAATTTATTCAAATTTCTAAGGATTTTATATAGTTTGTATAAATTTTTGGCAATTTTTAAGGTAAAAAGATTTTATCCTATAGAATTTGGGCGAATCATTTTTAGAGTAGAGAAGGAAAACCATTGAAAATTAGCCCATGAGCGAAATTTATCCCCTAAAATCATCCCTACGAGTCACAAAGTTTTATTTGTCCAAGTGTGTGAAGCATCCTTGCTAGGGTTAAAAGATGAAGGCCCAAAAGTGCTTGCAATTTAGGGTTTTAACCTTAGACTTTGATCCTTGACCTAAGTGAAGCTAGAAAAAGGGAAAAAATTCACCTATGGCCCAAACGTGCTTGCACCCTAGGTACCTTCTTCCTCAAAGTATAAACCTTAAGTCCCAAATAAGCTTGCACCTTAGGGTTTTGACTCTACCTCTTTTGTTTCACCTAGAGCAATCTTCAAGCTAATGCATTTGAGACTCCATAAGCCCTAGAGGACAACAACATTGATTGAAGAGTGTTCTTGTGGTGAAACTAGTTGTTAAAATCAATTTTCTCACTCTCTCAAACATCCTACTAACGTTACTAACCCTAACCTTAGCAAACTTCAAGTATTTCTTGTTGTTGTTGCAAAATATGTTGTTTAGACTGGTTTACTACTGTCATTTGCAATAGCCATAGCATTTTTACTTGTCTAGTCTCTAAAAGGGTTATTTTTTCACTCTATAACTTGATAATTGTTTATATATGACACAAGTTGTTTATTGTCTCGTACATGTACAACAATTATCTCATTATCGTTCATCCCTCTCCTAGACCTAGACCTCACTAATAGGTGACGAAGATAGGGGGCGGTAGGCTTGGCTAATTCTTTTTATTTGATCCCTTGAGGTCACTAGGAAAGCCTCCCTTTTAGTGGACCTCTTCCATCACTAAAGCGAGGGAAGATTCTACTTAGATGACAGTGGTAGTTTCTTCTGTAGTTACACAAGATTTGGGGATCTTGTGGAGGGATTTGTATAAGTACAAATCATGTGATAACAGTATGTATAAATTATTTCTAAAATAATTGCAATATGATTGAAGTTAGTTATGTTGGACTATGTTGTTGATTAAGGTTGGTTGTCATTGATGTCAACCCTTGAATAAAGCCCCACATCACAAAGGTTTGGGTAATGGACCCAATATTGTTTGATGTAAAGATGACTCAATATTGTCTGTCATGGTTGATAAGAAGTAAATATGGATGAACTCCAAAGTGGTCCCCTTATGGTGAAATCCCTCACGGGAAGACGCTATGCGGAGTAAGAGAACCCATGCTTAATTGTGGAATAATGATATGAAGGACAATAAATTTTTCAGATAAACTATCCTATATGGATAGTGCTTTTCATTCCATTTTTGGTGGTATGTGGAATGTCATATAACTCCTCACGGTTAAAGAGTTATGGCCATGAGAAGTTGGAGATCCCAGGTTTGGGTAATGGACCCAAGTTTGTTTGATGGATAACGATATGAGTTATGATATATTTTCAGATAATACTATTCTATATGGATAGTACATGTCATTACATTTCTATTGGTATGTGGGATGTCACATAACTCCTCATGGTTTGAGAGT
>JASDQU010370727.1:45102-81455 GCA_032191745.1 Picea mariana | reverse complement strand
TAAAATGGTTTTGAATAGACATCTAATCGGTGCTATTTTATCCCTTTTTCAAACTGAATAGACTATTGTCGAAAAAGGTACCCCAACGGAGTCTCCTTTTATTCTTTTTCAAACTCTCTAAATATGAAAAACCACCGAGCTTGCCTTCTCTAGGCTCGTTAAACTTACATCGAAGTAAATTACCATTGTGTGTTCTATTAACCGCATTTGCATACCTTATCCACCAGCCTTGTGATAGTTTGCTTCTACGTCTTAACACCTTTGGCCGTCGGAGGATTTTTCCCGAGTATCATTTCACCAGAACATCAGTCTTGTCCTTGTGCCTTGAGCTTGTATGTTTGAAGTACTCGTTTCTCCATTGTAACGTAATATTCCTTTATTCTTTTTCCAAAATTATCGAAAAGAACAAAAAAATCAAATATACCCCAAAAAGAGGATAGGAAAAGTATTTTCTTTATTGGCAACATAATGATTCAACCTTGGATAAAGCACATATGTCCATTTGATCATCAGACTATGGGATGTAGTACAACCTTAGGAAGCTTTTCTCACTATATAGAGTTGTGTCCTCCATCGTTTGGTTATTCTTCCAAACATATGGAGAGTTTGCATTGCCTCCTGCTTCGTAGACTTATGATTAACATATATGTTGCCTGAGTCTTATCACTTGTCATGCTATTGTCCAAGGGAAGTTGGTCACTAAGCCTGAGTCGACCCCTCTGCAATGTGTCTCTTGTCCACATACCCATCCATCCTGAACGTCCAATCAAGTCCTTGTTCGAAATCACTGAAGCCTTCAGTCCGATCATCAAGATTATCAAGTCCATGACCAACGAGCCATCAAAGACCTCTGGGTAGTGCAGTCATACACTCATATTACACTTCTACCTGAGTTTTGGAAGATTTTGAAGTTGTTTCTTGAGCTCTGAAGTCCAGCCATCAGGCCGATTCAGCTTCTGGAAGATGGATACTCTATATGTATATCTTTTTGATTTCAAGATGTAGCTTCGCTGTGTATTATTCGCAGCTACTCTTTATAGTTATTTGACATGGATCTACAGTGTATTTGATTGTTAGCCATGGTTCTATTTTATCCCAAGCATGGGTATGCCTGCCTTGGTGAGACATTTGTTATTTTGCAGACGGCACCTCCTGGTTCTTGATCCTTGGGCTCAATCGTTTGGCACATAAGTAAAGATTGGTAATGTATTTCGGCCATCAGATGCTCTTCTGACCTCACACATTAGGGGGCATCTGTTATAACCCTAAATTGCACCACACATGCTTACCTGGCATCAAGCCAACTCATACCCCTTCTTTGCCAAAAATTTGCTGAACAACTCTTTGAAAATCCTCTTGTGTCAAGGCCCACATGCCCTAATCCATTACTGCACACGTGTACATGTTGGTTGATTCACAACAGCTCGCGTGTACCTAACAAAGCATGAAAAAAGGAAAGTTGTTGATGGGACAAAAAGTTGTGGTTCAGTTAACTAAAACTGCCGGCCATGCATGGCTGAGGGTTCGTCCAAAACCCTAGCTCCTTCTAGCTTATAAAAGAAGGGGTAGTGGTGCCATTTGAAAGAGGAAAAAAATATAGCGAAGAAACTCTACCCATTTACGTAATCCATTGTCCCAACCCTTTAGCCTTTCCTCATGCCAAAGGAGATTTAACGCAAAGCAGTTGAAGGACAGAAGAAGAGGAGCTCGGGATCAGGTTCAAGGAGTGGTGGCTGGTCTCAGCTTTTGTAATTTGATTCACTTTCAATAATAAAAAGAATACTTTTCCTGTCCCAATGCATGAATTGTCTATGATTTGATTTATTTATGCTTGATTTCTAACCCTTGAGTACAGAAGTAGCATGCATGCATAGTTGTTGTTTGTCTTGAGTGCAGGTCATCTGTGGAAGGAGCAGCACAAGAAAGTAGTCAAACACAATGAAGGATCTACATCGAATGCCAGTAATAAGGTAGGTGGTCCTTTTCCTTGCATTTACTATGAAAAAGGGATTTAAATCTTGGGTTGTAGATAAAAAAGTAGTTTCTATTCTGTCAAAATCTGCTTGCAAGTCTGACCCTAGTTTGCTAGTCCGTATGGTGTTTTTCCCAACAACAAGGATGCAATGCAAGAGAGTTAGCAATTGGGGTTCTAAATTACAACAAGAAGGGAATAGCTATAGAAGCCATGTCAAGAATGAAATTGGTAAAGTTTGTCTGCTTCTGATGGTTGTTTCTCTCTTTATTATAAATGTGGGTGTGAGGTTCTTCATTCCAACTTTATCAAGTTCGACACTTTTGGGGACACAATTCAACTAGAAGAGACTTTTTCCTCTTAAAGAATCTTTTCCTAGCTCTCCAACAAGCTCGTTAACTAAGCTCATTCAAATACTCGATGGGAAAATAGAACCACTATTATTGCTTAGGGAATATTGCAGCCAATACAAACAACTTTTCGTTAGCCAGCTTATACAACATTTACTTGGGTTTGTCAAGGTAATGACCCCCAGAGAAAGGAAGGTGGAAAGAAATGGATTTTCCTCCCCATCACCCATGGTGGAGGATGGAACACCCCCTGTATGGATTGATTCAACCTTTCCTTTCTTACTTTCTCTCACACGCAGGTTGACGCAGGTTCTTTCCTTCCAATAATCCTGAAACTGGTAGATGGGTATACCTTCCAAGACAGCTACAACATGCACTTCCCTCAGATGAAGAGACACACCACAAATCAAATCTAGGATGGGGAATTTGATGCAAACCCCCACCACTTCCAATGATCCAGATTATGTTCGGAACGAAATGAAATCATAGATATTACAATGAAATACTCATGAAAATTTCCAAAAACAGAGAGATACAACAATACATGATTTCTATTAATGAAAGAATTGTAGAGAGACTGTAAAAATATAGAGTGCAAGACTTGCTAGAATGGTGGCAGCTTTATCTCTGAGAAGATATGTGATGGCTATTCTCATTCGCAAGAAGATGATTACAATAAGGCTTTGAAGGCATTTTTATGATAAACATGACTTCCAAAACCCTAGTAATCCAAAAACCTAACCCTAGGAGATGAAACACCAAAAGTCATGTGGGCCCCGTTGGGGTAAGTTAGTACATTAACTTCCCAGGGTCGTAACTTTTGGATACGATCTCCATTTTAGGCGCGTGATATCTCATTGGAAAGGTATTTTCAAAAACTATGCATTATGTTTTCAAACTCTAACTACGTCTACATTTTGACTATGGAAAGCTAAGAAAACACTGTTTAGAGCCCCAAAATGGCCTTGAAAGTACAAAACGATGCACCGACATGAAAATTTCTAAAATAAGCCAGTTGGAATAGGTGGGTGGCCACCAACATCCACCTGGATGTTTTGTAGGGCTTCACGATAGCCCCATAAGTGAAGAACCCACAATTACAAAGAATTGTCCCCATTATAGAGAAATGTCATAAACTAAAATTGTCCAGAAGAGCCAGTTGGAATATGGATCAGGTGGGTGGCCACCAATATCCAGCTAGATAAATCATCCCCACTTAGGAAGAAATGGTATCCATTGTGTTGAGTGATTGGGGAAGAGGGGAAATAATTTTTTGAATATGAATCTTGGTTACATGTGTTCCTTGTTGGAGAAGTTATGTTGCTTGGTCTGTGGAAGGCTATCATGAACCTGTCTCTAGCAGGGTTAAATCTGTTCCACCAACCTGTTGTCTCTGGGCTTGTTAGGGAAATGTGTAGGCACCATTGTAGGTTAATAAAAAATATCGTCTTTTTCTTCTACAATCTAATTTGGCTGGATAGAAGGTGTTGAGGCTGTAGTGGTTGTAGTGGATTTCTATACATCCTTTGAACGAACTGTGAAGAGGATGAATTTTGTAGTATGAGAGATTACCTTGCCGCATGTTTTTCAAGGAACAGTAGTCAGAACTACCTCTGGTATCTGATAGAGTTGACCTCCCAGAGTAATAATGACACTACGGGGTCTAGAATCATAAACATGATGATGTTTCCACATATATGGTTGGCCCAAAACAAAATCACAGACATCATGAGGGGAAACATCACACACTACCTCATCCTTGAAGGGATGGATGCCATAGGACAAGTGACATTGTTGGCTGACACAAATATCTCATCCATGGTGAAGCCACCTGATGTTGTATGGATGCGGGTGTGGGTTGTTGACAACCCTAGCTATTTGATGACCTCATATGATATGAGGTTCTTCTGGCTATCATTATCAACAATGAAATGCAACGGGGTCCCCTTCACCCACATCTGTGAATGGAAGAGGCACTCTCCCTCTTCAGGATCTACTGGTTCTTCTAGTTGAATTGTTTTGGTCATGACAATAGCAGTGGGGTCTACGTCAATGATCTTTATGTTTTCAATATTTTCTAGATCGGATTCTGAATCAGGGTTTGGCTCCATGTCTTTGACCTCAACCACCAATGACTATTTCGAGTGACATTTATCGGTGTTGTGCCAGGGGATTTTGTGGAAGTCGCACCACTTCCCAGTGCCATTCTTTATCTTTCCTTTACCCTTCTTGTCCTATATCTTGGACTGGTTGTCTAGAGGTTATTCGTTGGGGCCGTCTTTTCCATGATTTGGTTGTTTCAAATTTTCACACATGAATTCCCATTTTTTCTAGTGCCTAAATTTATCCTCGATTTTGACAGCATATTGACAGGAAGCTCCCAATGATGAGATGTTTAGGAAATCCATTTTGGTTTGGATGTGCCTATGCAGAGCCTCATGATATTTCATAAACAAATATTCCTCGAATTCTTTGATACCCAGCTTGGTGAGAAAGGTATGGAAAGTATTTGTGAACTCCAACACTATTTGGCTCTTCTCTTGCCGCAATGTGGTCCATCTCATGTACTGGTCTTCATAGTTATCAACAGGGTAGTATTGTTCCTTGACTGCATCAACAAAAACATCCCACGTGCACTTGGCCCCATATATTCCTAATTCCTCTATGGAAATTTTTTCCCAGTAAGTTTCCCCCCAATTTTTTACACGGGGGAGAGCCTTGAGGAGTGAAAAAGTGATATTTTACCTAACGGAAAAAATTTGAATAGAGAAATAACCCTCTAATAGATTTAACCATTTTTCTAAGGCATGCACATCTACATGACCTTCAAATATTGGAATATCAAAACTAAATTATACCTTGAAGGGAGAGGTTCCTCCAAAGTGGTCTCTTGATGAAGATGGGCTTATTTATATTGGCAGGCATTGAATTATGTGGGAAAAATTCTCCATCATTTCATCCCTTTGTCATGCGAGAGCTTTCTCAAGCAACAGGTTAATAGAATATTCTGCTCCACCGTTTTTATTTTCTACCACCATCAAGGGTTTTTTGAGTGTGCGAGAGTAATTTTCATCAAGAGAGATAAGCTCAAGACCCAACTGGCTATACTCGGACCTCGTCGGGGATATGTGATGAAAAATGATCAAGAGAAACCTTCTTTGATACCACTGATTTGAATTATGTTCAGAATGAAATGAAAGCAGAGATATTACAATGAACTACTCATGCAAATTTCCAAAAACAGAGAGATAAAACAATACATGATTTCTATTAATGAAAGAATTGTACAGAGACTGTAAAAATACAGAGTGCAAGACTCGCTAGAATGGTGGCATATTTATCTCTGAGAAGAGATGTGATGCCTACACTCATTCGCAAGCATATGATTACAATGAGGATCTAAAGGCCTTTTTATGATAAACATGAATGCCAAAACCCTAGAAATCAAAAAACCTAACCCTAGGAGATGAAACACCAAAATTCATGTGGGCCACGTTGGGGTAAGTTAGTACATTAACTTCTTGGGGTTGTAAATTTTGCATATGATATCCATTTTAGGTGCGTGATAGCTCATTGCAAAGGTATTTTCTAGAAATATGCATTATGCCATCAAACTCTGACTACGTTTACATTTTTACTGTGGCGAGCCAATAAAATACTGTTTAGAGCCCTAAAATAGCCCTGGAAGTACAAAAAGATGTAAAGACATGAAAATTTTTAAAATAAGCCTGTTGGAATAGGCGTGCGGCCACCAACATCCACCTAGATACTGTGTAGGGCTTAAAGATAGACCAGTAAGTGAAGAACTCACAATTACAAAGAATTTTCCCCATTACAAAGAAACATGCTAAACTAAAAATTGTCTATATGAGCTAGTTGGAATATGGATCAGGTGGGTGGCCACTAATATCCACCTGGATCACCCAAAGGCTCATGTGATATCCCTATATAAGGAGTGTTTTACATAGGATCTGAAATGTCTCTCTGGTCCTCATAGAACCCTTAGATTTATTACCACATGCCTTTTTCCTTCTCTTACTGTGCAAAAATATGTATTTGCGAGGGTCTTCTTACTCTAGTAGAGTTTTCACATGACCTCGAGTATAAAACCTGAGGTTAAATATTTTAAACAACAATAATTCTAGACCTTTGGAGCTTCAGACTATAAAGGTTTTAACCACACAAAACCTCAATTCCTCCGAACATTGAATTTGTGAAGGCCGAATCCACAGATCGAACGATTAACCTTTGCCTTGGATCAACGGTTTGTGTTCACTCTGGACTACAGGCTTCGGGAATTCTCTAACTTGAACAAACGCTTCCTCCAAAATTTCCTAATGTCAAATTCCTCAGGATCTACGGTCCTCATTTACACATCGATGGACAATCAATATTGACTCCAAGATTTGGAGCTTCGGAGGATCCTGTGCCAAACCAACTTTTACCAACAATCTTCTGAAGTGCCAAACTCTGAATAATCGTGATCTATGGACACATGTACCCAACAGTAACAGTCAAGATCTACTCTATTCTTCGGGACTTTCACCTCACTTACAACAATGAATTAGAAACTGTCAGAGTAGTGAAGTCCAAAGGACTTAGGAAACTAACAAAGATGCTCCTTGCCCTAAACCAATGGCTGCGAGAGATTATGTTAACTCTAAATAAATCTTGTGCGCTCACCCTCCAAACAAAAATATTCTTTCTCTAAAGAATTATGGTCTCTATCATTCCTGAGCTTTGTCAACTTAAGGGACTCAAACCCTGATGCACACTTACGGTCTACTTACATTCTGTCACTTAGATAGTTCTCACCTTCTGCACTCCTTTCATAGGCTTTACGCACTCTTTCATTGTCTCTGCTCTTGATATTCTTCAACAATTAACTAAGTTTTGGCCTTGTGCATTGTTTTCACGAGTCTCCCCTCTGATATTTTATACTCCAATGAGTATAGGTGCACTCCTTGCACCTGCTCTATGTAAACTTAGGCAATCTCTCTTGAGCTTCTGAACTTGTAACTGCTCGGCCTCTACACTCTTTGTGTGGGAACTGTGTGCTCCTTGCACCGAGTTTTCATAAGAGAAACAATTGAAACTTACATTAACATTAAGGGTTCATTCATTCAACCATAAGATACACACATACAAACACAGAAATAAATAACATAACATTACCCAATGACTTAGGGATAAGAAAACTCAGAATTTGGAAGCAAATATCCTCTTCTATATTCCTTTAGAAAATGTTTACAAGATTTCAACAACCTTCATCTTCTCTTTTTATAGCAACTCTATACAACTCTCTTCAACAGCCTCTTTTGGGCATAGATTACATACCATTATACATGAGGGGGCTTATCGAGCCTTCCCTCCAGACTATCCTAGTTCTTTCATTTAATAATTAAAGCATCTTAGCACTAAGGCTTATTACAATAAATGAGATATGACAATCTAGATATGAGTCAGTGCTCAAAATATGTACAATCCTATAGGTAATTAAGGTAATTACAACCTTCTAGAATGTTTACAATGGCTCTTGCCTTAAAATATTGTGAGGCATTTAATTACAAAGGTTTTAAAATTTAAAGTGACGTGGCCTCCTTGGAATTCAAACCAGTTAAGTGCGTTGCACCTGGTGCTGAGTCATATTCCACTACACCTCATTAAATGTTGACAATGATGCTCCTTCATTATACTCCTCTGGACAAAAATTATTCATGGGTTCTTGTCCATGATCTCCTCCACTTTATTTACATGCTTCTGGATATCAGTTTCAGTTATCCAATCGACATCTTCTATTGGAGGATCTTTCCATTTAACCAGATATTCATAATAATCTTTCCTCTTGTTTTTCTTACCAATTCTCTCATCCAAAATCTTCTTTATCCGCAGATTCTTTGTTGTGGGAATCTGTCACTTCCGCTGAATCTCCTCTCGACCATATGTCCCTTCCGTGTCATCCATCCTGTAAGGGTATATGTCTGCTACATTGAATATTGGTGATATTCCAATGTCCTCTAGCATTTCAATCTCATAATCATTTGTAGCGAATTTTCTGAGGATTTTACAAGGTCCTATCTTATTCATCTTCAACTTGTTATATTTCCCTTTTGAAAATATTTCCTTCCTCAGGTGTTCCAAGACTTGATCTCCGATCTCAAAATTCACCTCTCTTCTTCTCTGATATATTATGCTCTTGTATCTCTGGCTACTATCTTGTAGTTGTCTCTTGATTTGATCATGCAACTTATGTATTTCTGCAGCAAAATCCTCTTCTCCTACACTTTGAAACTCAGTCTATCCCAAATTTCTCAATTCTGAAATTCTCCTTTGATGCATCCCATATACTATATAGAATGGAATTTTACCAGTACTCCTATTTGGCGAGTTGTTATATGAAAACTCCATTTGTGGCATAATTTGATCCCACTGACTGTTATGTTCAGTTACCAAACTCCTTAATAGATTCCCTAAGCTTTGATTCACTACCTCAGCCTGTCCATCTCTTTGAGGGTATATGTTGAACTAAAATACAAATTTGTCCATAGATTCTTCCACAAATTCCTCCAAAAATGTCCCACAAATTTGGTATCTCCGTCTGAAACTATACTCTTGGGTAACCCATGCAATCTCACAATCTCCTTGATTTTTTTTTTATCTATGTGGGTAGCATCACCGGCTTTGTGACATGGTACAAAATGTGCCATATTTGAAAATCTCTCAACCACAAAAAATATTCAATCATATCCCCTCTATTTTCTTGGCAATCCCATAAACAAATCCATAGTTATAGCATCCCACAACCTGTCTAGTATAGGCAATGGTTGATACAATCCAGTGTTCTACTGCTTTCCTTTAGCATACTGGAAAATTTTGCATCAGTCCATGAACTTCTTCACATCATACCTCATTCTTGGACACTATTATGAATAACTCAATTACGCATACATTTTATCATGGCCAAAATGTCTAGCCAATCCTCCACTATGTTTCTCCTTCAACAAATTATTCCTCATTGAGCATTTCGGGATACACAATCAACTTCCTTTGAACAATAGTCCTTCTTGGATTAGGTACTCCATCCATTGATTCTTATCCCTTAATAAAATATTTCCACATGATTCGTAATCTTCCTTGAAGTCCGAGTCTTCCTGGTACATATCCTTGAGGTGTTCAAATCCCAAAGTCTCCACTTGAAATTTCTGCAAGATCAAACATCTCCTTCTCAAAGAATCTGCAACTTTTTTAGCGCTTCTACTAAAATTCTTGGTGACAAAAGTAAAATTCTTCATGAATTCTACCCATTTCGCATGTCTTTGGTTCAATTTATCGTTTCTAGTAATGAATTGCAAATCATGATTATCATTATATAAGATAATTCCTCCACTTTTTCAAATATTGAATTATAGCATAAAATTCCTTGTCATCTGTTGAATACTTCTTCTTAGAATCATTCAAATTCTCACTGAAATAAGCAATAGGCTTATCATTCTGACTCAAGCACCAATGGCCACTCCACTTGCATCACACTTAACCTGGAAAGTCTTCTTAAAGTCTGGAAGAACTAAAATAGGTTGTTATGTTATCTTTTATTTCAACACTCTAAATATTTTCCTAGCTTCTTCTTTCCAATTAAAGGAGTCATGCTCCTTCTTTATGGTATCTAGTATGGGTACAAAAATACTACTGAAATTCCTGATGAATTTCCTGTAAAAACTCGCTAACCCATGAAAACTTCTTATATCAAACACACTTCTTGGAGAAGGCCACTCTCTTATAGCCCTCACCTTTTCTGGTTCCATATTCAATTCATTTTAAGAGATTAGAAATCCCAAATATACAAGTTTTGTCTTCATAAAAGAACATTTATTCAAATTGACCAACATCTTTTCTCACTGCAATCTCCTCAACACCATTTTTAAGTGTCTTAAATGCTCCTCTTCAGTCTTACTCAAAACTAGAATATCATTTAAATCAACAATAAAAAACTTCCCAATGACATCTTTGAGCACTTTTTTCATTAACCTCATGAACGTACTTGGTGTATTTATTAAGAAAAACAACATAACAATCCACTAAGAAAATCCTTCATTTGTTTTGAATGTTGTTTTCCATTCATCTACCTCTCTCATTCTTATTTGATGATAACCACTCTTCAATTCTATCTTTCAAAAATAACTAGCTCCACTCAAACAATCCATCTAATCATCCATTATGGGTGAAGGAAATCTATACCTGATGGTTATCTTGTTGATGACTCTATAATCTATGCACATTCTCCAACCTTCATCCTTCTTCAAACTCAACATAATTGGTATTGCACACGGGCTCAAAATTTCTCTGATCAAACCTTTATCCAACAACTATTGGATCTTCTCCTTGACCTCTTCATTCTTCTGAGGGGTCAATCTGTATGCTTCCTTGTTGAGAAAACTTTCTCCCAAAATAAGGAAAATATGGTGATTGATACTCCTGATGGGTGGTAAAGTGTGAGGTAACTCATCCACCACAATGTCAACAAACTCATCCAATAACTCCTGAAATTTAACAGGAAAATCATTCATAGAAGTGCTTGTAAGGACGACTCTCGTCTTACCTATAACAATAAACAACATTTCATGGTCTTTCTTGACTTCATTTAAGATCTCCTTCACACTAATGATAAGTATACTAGGACTAGCCTCTTCTTTGACTCCCTTATATTCTATTCACAACAACATATGTTTACACCCATTTTTGTCAAGGGTATAATTATTCTTCCTTCCATCATGTATGAAATTCCTGTCATATTGCCACAATCTCCCCAACATAACATGACAAACATCCATGGGTATGACATCACATAAATATTCATCCTTATAGCTACCAATTTTAAACTCAACTTTACATTGTCTACTTACCATGACATGTTGTCCTTTCTACAACCACAACACCTTGTATGGATTCGGATGTGCTATTGTCGCAAACTTTAGCTTTTCCACCATATATGTGGATACTAAGTTATTAGTGTTCCCACTCTCATTTATCAGCTTGTACAGTCTATCTCTGGTCTTGCAAGCAGTTCTAAACAAACTCTTCCTCTAGACTGGTTCTCGTACCTTTTTTTCTGTCCTTATGAGATATTTACTCATCATGAGAGATCTTCCTTCTTAAAATTCTTCTTCATTCATCTCTATCTCCACATTCCTCTTCTGCACCTCAGAAATGTGAGCTTCTTCAACTCTCACATTCTTATTTTCAGGAAATTCCCAAGACATGTGCCCTATTTTTCCACAAACATAACACTTCACTTCTCCTCCTCTACCTCTTCCTCTACCTTTGGGAAAAGGATTCCTTCCTCCATAGTATTCTCCTCTAGAACTTCCTCCTCTCTCTATCTGACTGTTATATATTCCATCTTTTGCTTTATATTTCTAGAAATTTTCTCTGGTGGTTCCTCTTCCTCTGTTAGGACTCTTTCCCTTGTTCCTATGACTCTTCTTCCTTGCCAACTTTTCTTTTTCCTTCAATTCTATTTGATAAGAATATAATTCAGTTCTCATCATCATCATACTAATCTCATCCTGGATTTCATATCTCAATCCATTAATATACCTAGCAACTTTATCTTCATCATTCTCTCTTTGTCCTTCTCTTATGTTCAACTTATAAAATTCTTTGGTATACTCCTTCATCGAAAAACCTTTCTGTCTCAGGTTCTGTAACCTTCTGAATAGATTCAGCTGATAATTCATTGGGTATGAATTTATCCTTAAGGTTAGTTACCATTTTATCCCAATTCTTAATTTTGGACTTACCTTTCCTCCTTCTGTCATCTTGCAACTTGTCCCACCATAACGTTGCGTGTACCTTCAATATTGTTACTGCATGCTTCACCTTCTTCTCACCCTCAATGTCCTCATAGTCAAAGTAATTTGTTAAATCACTTATCTAGTCATGCAATTCCTCTACATTTAAGTTACCTTCATACATCGATACTTCCATTTTTTCTCTAGATCCCATCTTGACAAAATCTCTTAGCAATCGCTCATCTGTTGCTTGTTGTCCTACAACTTCTTCTGCTTCGATATCTTCACTTTCAGCTTCAATGAGATTACCAGCTTCTAGTTGTCTTCTTTGCGCTATTTCCATGGAGTACGAACTTGCACGAAGTTGTCTCATTTCTTCCTCCATGGTTGCATTGACTATAGGTCTCTCCCTGCATCTTCTTGGCAGCATGATTCTAAGTATTTCCTTTTCTCACAGAGCTTATTTCATGCTCTAACACCACATGATTGTATCAGATAAATCTCCTCCTTTTTCTATTATATGCAGAAAAAATCAAGCTCTGATACCACTTGATGAAAAACCCCACCACTCTTAGGGGCTCATGTGACCTCCTGGTCTAAGGATCATTTTACATAGGATCGGAAACAACTCTCGGGTCCTCACAGAACCATTACATTTCTTACCACATGACTTTTCCCTTCTCTTACTATGTGAAAATCTATATTCGCTAGGGTATTATTACTCCAATAGAGTTTTCACATGATCTCGGTTCTAAAACTTGGGGCTAACTCTTTTAAATGATAGGAATTTCAGCGCTCCATAGCTTCAGGCTTCATAGGTTTTAACCAAACAACACCCCAATTCCTATGAACGTCGAATTTGTGAAGGTTTAATCCATAGATCAGATGGATGACCTTTTCCTTGAATCAATGGTCTGTGTTCACTCAGGACTCCAGGCTTCAGGACTTATCCAACCTTAACCAATGCTTCCTCCCAAATTGTCGAATGCCAAATTCCTCAAGATCTACAGTCCTCGTTTACCCATTGATGGATGGTCAATATTGACTTTGGGATTTGGAGCTTCAGAGAATCCCGTGCCAAACCAACTTTTACCAACAATCTTCCAGAGTTCCTAACTCCGAATACTCATGGTCTATAGACATGTGTACCCAACACTAATGGTTAGGATATACTCCGGTCTTTGGGAATTTCACCTCACTTACAACAATGACTTAGAAAATGTCAGAGCATCGAAGTCCGAAGGACTTAGGAAACTAAAAACCATGCTCCATGCCCTGATCCAATGAATGTGAGAGATTATGTAAAATCTTAATAGATCTCATGTGCTCACCCTCCAAACAAAAAGATTCTTTCTCCAAAGACTTATGCTCTCTATCCTTTCTGATATTTGTCAACTTAACGGACTCAAACCCTAGCACACACTTATGATTTGCTTATAGTCTATCACTTAGACAATTCTTTCCTTTTGCACTCCTTGCATAGGATTTACGCACTCTTGCACTATCTCTCCTCTTGAGATTCTTCAACACTTAACTAAGTGTTGGATTTGTGCACTCTTTTCACGAGTCTCCCATCTGAGCTTTTATACTCCAATGAGTGTAGGCGCACTCCTTAAACTCGATCTTTGTAAACTTATGCAATCTATCCTAATATTTTCAACCTATAACGGTTCAACCTTTGCACTCCTTGTGTGGGAACTGTGCACTCCTTGCACTGCGTTTTCAAAAGAGAAACAATTGAAACTTACAGTAACGTTAAGGGTTCATTCATTCAACCATAATATACACACACATACAAACAAAAAAATAAATAATATAACATTACCCAATGACTCCGGGATAAGAAAACTTAGAAATTGTAAGCAAATATCCTTTTCTATATTCCTTCAGCAAATGTTTACAAAGATTTCAACAACCTTCAGCTTCTCTTTTTCTAGCAGCTCTATACAACTCTCTTCAACAACTTCTTTTGGGCATAGATTACATACATTTATATATGAGGGGGATTCTCGAGCCTTTCCTCCATACTATCCTAGTGCTTTCATATCATAATTAAATTATCCTACCACTAAGGCTTATTACAATAAATGAGATATTAAAATATAGATATGAGTCGATGCTCAAAATATGTACAATCCTACAAGTAATTAAGGTAATTACAATCTCCTAGAATGTTTACAATGGCTCTTGCCTAAAAATATTGCGAGGCCTTTAATTACAAAGGTTTTAAAATTTAACGTGATGTGCCCTCCTTGGAATCCAAACCAGTTAAGTGCATTGCACCTGGTGCTGAGTCATATTCCACTAGGCCTCATTAAATGTTGACAATGATGCTCCTGCATCAAAATTCTTTGTAATGTAACCGAGAGATATATTTCTCCATAACCTAGAGAATTAATTATCTGTAGACCTTCATGGTTGCTACTCTCTTTATTGTAAATGTGGGTGGGAGGTTCTACAGTCTAACATTATCAACTTCAGTGGTAAATGGGACTACAATGGGCTCCAAGTCTTCTGCAGGAAAGAAGTCTAATATCAAAATCAATTAACAAAACATTGGTATGAATGATTCCATCTAATTGTATAATTATTTGAACCCCATTCTTTATTTGCATTCCAATGGCATGGATAAGGAAGTCATTATTGTCACAAAGATATCAAAATACAAGAATTATGGTAGGTTCATGGAGTAAAACCATGGCCAGTGGGCAAGCTTGTTCAGGTAGGTGGTTACCTCCATGTGGAGAGGAAATCCTTGTTCATTTGACATTGTGGATATAATTAGTCTTTCATGCATATTAATGTCACCAAGATATAAGAATAAAAGAACTCTACAGGTTCATGGAAGAATATGTAGGATCATGGAGTAAAATCGTGTCATAGGTGGGTACACATTTAGGAAGGTTATTAAAGTGAAAAAGTAAGAAGTAATGTAAATGTGTGCCCAAGAAGGTGTTCATTACTAATCCATGGTGGCATTTAATGGGTAGAATGCTACTTAGGACACAACCAAGTGAAGAAATTGAACAAAGGTATCATCATTACTTCCAGGTATAATAATTGTTTCGAAAATCCTTTCGTTTGAAATTATGGATATAATTAGTCTACTTGTAGGAATATTTATTAACATAGGAATCCTAGAATAAACAAGATTTTTTAAACATTAAATTGTATATTCAATATATAATGGAAAAATGAAAAATAAGAATTAATGTGAACATATTTTATATAAAAATAAGGAATTTTATATAAAAATATTTATAGGATATAGCACACAATCAGCCAACATTGAGTGATATATTAATGCTAATGTAGCACTGATGGGAGTGATAACTCTAACAATTTCAGAGGATATTCCTTCAACATCTCCATTAATTCCATTGTGTGGTTCTCATCGCCCTTCCTTTGTTGAATATCTAGATGATAGAGAAATTCAAGTCAAAAACATATATTTTCAATTGGAAGATGTGAAGGCTAAACATGAAACAAAGTAGGCGCACACGATTCTTTTTGAAAGAGATATAGTCGAGGAGAAATCGATACGGTTGTGTGTTTATGGTAGGGGTAGAGCCATGGCTGAGAGAAAAACAACAACTGGCCCTCAAGCAATTGGTAAAGAAGATTATATGTGGACATATATCTTCTTCTTCTTCTCCATGGAAACAAGAGGTTGATACCAATAATCATGCAGACATGATTGTTGAGCTAGACTTTAAGAGGGAGGGACAAGAGTGGAAAATGTTCAGAGACGAATCAAAAGAGAGGAAGAAGAAGAAACAGGGGATAAAATAGAGGTAGGAATGTTTTTGGAGTGCTAGTGGAAGAGGTGTTTCTTGACCTTGTTCATTTTTAGTCCTCTTCTCTTACTCTACTCTGCTCACCTATTGCTTATGTACTATAGGTAGAAAAGGTAAAAATGGTTAATAGATAGATATTCAGAGTAGAAGTCACTCTTTGCTACTTTTGATAAGAATTAAAAATTTTAATAATAGAAATGTGGCACTATCTTGTGCCTGTAGCCTACCTGTAGCCTCTGAAAGAGTACTTTTGAATCATCTCTACCAGAGATGACCATATATTGTGTACCAAGAAAGCATCTCTTCGATCTATATGACATGTTTCTTCTTCTATTTTTTACCTTACTTTTATTAGATAATACGACCATACATTAATCACTTTGGGATTCTTATGTTTTATTTGTGTTTCCTTGCATATCAAAATTGTAAGAGAATACAATATTGTGGGAAAGTCGAGTTAAAGATAGTGTGATGTGTATTAAGAGGTGTGAGAATGTTGTTTGAGTCTTGTATTTTAGAAGATAATGGATGCATCCCATCATCAATGGGACATGGTATGTGGGTATATATCCTCAAGTGATTGAGAAGTATATCTACGATTTTATAGATTATTTCTGGTATCGGATCACTTTCCAACTATTTGTTAGAATTTTCTTTCAATGTGGCCTTTTATTTTATAGTAAATCTATTTGTCCGAGTTTTTTTTTCAAAGTGGCCTTTGATTTTATAGTAAATATGACAATTGCAAAAAGTGTACATATGTTTTCACCTATTTTCTCTTTCACTGTTATGTTTGTTTGTTTTGTAATTGGCATTTATTTTGGGCATTGGTCACTTTAATTGTAACCACTGTAAAATAGTGTTCAACAATATTTTAAGAAATTTATTAAAAACAATTTGTATGTGAACATGCAAGGATATTCTCCTGATTGACTATAGAAAGAAGTGGGATAATAGGTCAATATTTTCATCTTTTTCAAATCTGTCCTCACATAAATTGGGTATTTAATTTTTACTAGAATTTCAAACGTAGATTTAACAATTTTGAAAACCCTTGCTACATTTAGACTATTGCAGCAATGATGGGAGTGATTACAGTGTCTATTATATATTATACAATTCAGTTTTATTATTGTTTTAAAACATTACAGTTGTACATTTCCAAACCTATGTGGCAGGGACTAAGTTACCATGCAAAACTTGTTTGACATGCTTCTAGTTCAATATTTTTAAACCTTATTTGAATACTTGAACCCTCCATTATATCATATTTTCTAAGGAAGATCTGATTTAGACCCCTTAGTATGTGTCTCAAACCTTCATGCTTTTTTATGTTTAATATTTATCTCAAATCCCTTTCACTTTTGAGGTTATTATCAGTCTCTTAACCTTAGTGTCTCTACTTTCTCATTGTGTTAATTTATCAATATTTTTTATTATTATTTGATGTGTTGGCTTGTAATCAGATCATTTGGATTAAGTCACTTGAGTTATAACTTTTCAACTAACATATTTTTAACCTTTACTGGTGGAAAATGAAATAATTTTTACCTATGTGACTCAAGTAGGAGTAGTATTTAGAAACTTTAAAATTGATTTTTAGGATGAGGTTGGATGGTATTACAAGAAAAAATTATAGTTTAAGGTAAAATCCTTAGTTTAATTAGAAAGAGTCACTAGAATACAATTTTTAAGTCCATTATTGGTGATTTGAGATGATCATAAACCATTTTCCAAACAGTTTGACATCTTCTAAGCTAGTTTAGATGTTTTTAATCACCCTTTACATTTCCCTACTAACATTAGATACAAACTGAAGTCTCTTAAGCCTTTGTTGTGTAGAAATGGAAATCAATGTATGGATCTCAATATTCTCTTTTGAATAATTGGAAATCAATATAATGTAAATCTTGAAGCATTGTGGGGTAGGCCCTTCTCTTTTCTTTTTCTTCCAAGTATCATATATTAGGGGAAAAATCCTAGGAAATTCCCCTCATTCCAAGGATGATACCTAGGGTAAACCTTAGATTCTTAAAGGCACAAGTATAGGCCAAAAAATCATGAATAGATAAAATATAGCTCATCAACAATCGACTCATTAAGAGAAAACATGTTAGAAAGTGGGATTTGAACTTAGGTGGGAGGGTAACAAATTTTCTTCACAACCAGATGAGCTACACCTAGTTGATATGGAAATCCATTCTCTATATCAACATAACTATGTACCCGCTTAAACTATTTGATGTGTGTTATTTAGATGTTACTCAATCAAAAATTATATCCCCTTTAGTCATTGTTCAAACACAGACATTAAACCTTCTTCATGTTAATGGTTTTTAGGAAATGTTGGTGCAAAATCAAGGCCAGGGTTCGCGGAGGTTACCAAAAAAATGTATCGTTGTAGTATAGGAGTGCTAGAATATTCAACCTTCCACATGGGAAGGATCTCTCACCTACAGTGCAATCAATACGTGTGTGGTGAAGTGAGTCTATTCCCATATACCCATTACAGACTCTACCCTACTATGCAAGCACAGTAACATCCACAAAACCCATTACAATAATATCATTATGGTAGTAACTTGATCCCAACCCAAACAACAACAAAAACTAGAGTATCTCTCCTACATTTTTATAACCCTAAATTTCACCATACATGCATACCTGGTATCAGGTCATCTTACTTGCCATTTTTTCCAAGCTATCACTGAAGATATTCTTAAAAAACACTTTTTTCAAAGATGTACGCACCCTGCACCATTACTGCCCTGCGTATGTACACTTGATGCACCACTACAACTCATGTATGTATGCTAGTTGCATGATTACAACCCATGTATACCCACAAAAGTTGCAAAAAATAAAAAGTTGCAAGGGAATATGGGCTTTGGGTAGTTTCCTAACCAAATGACCACCCATAGCCTGTCACCCAACTGGATAACTATCTTTTTGGCATATAAAAGAAGGTGTTAGGGTCCCATTCCTACAAGAAGCGTGAAATAAGTGAAACTCTGCCTATTACATAATCCCCCCTTGCCCCAAGAATTTGTATCCACATTGTGATTTTTGAGCCATAATTCCCTATTCTAGCCTTTTTCCTCCATTACTAGCCTAATCCATTTCCTAGAGAGAGTTGAAGAGGAGAAAGATACGTGGAAGTAGTTGGAGCTTGGTGAAGAGGATCCCAGGACTGGGTTTGAGGAGCAATCACCGATCTCATTTTGTAAGTGACTTTGTGAGATTAATATAAAGAAGTATTTTTTCCATCCCGCCACATGATGTGTTCAATATTGATATTTGATTTATATTTTATTATGACATCTAACCCACTAATTCATATATAAAATGCATGTTCGTAGTTTCTTGTTTGTCTTTTGGTGAATGTGGGTCAGCCTTGGGAGGAGATTTGCAGTCGAGGAACAACCGAACACAAACGGATCGACACCAGACGCAAAGTTTAAGGTAAGATTACCGGATCCATATACTTTGTACTTTATGCATGGATGTGGGGTATTGTCGGGATAGTTGTTAAAAGTAGTAGACTTTAGACGGTTATCTCTACCTGCACTTTAGAACCCTAGTGTAGTTCGTAGGGGTTCTAAAGTGTAGGCAGAGCTAATCGTCTAAATTCTCCTACTTTTAACAACTGTCTCGACAATACCCCACATTCATGCATAAAGTACAAAGTATAGGGATTCGGTAGTCTTACCTTAAACTCCGCATCCGGTGTCGATCCCTTTGTGTTTGGTTGTTCCTCGACTACAAATATCCTCCCAAGGTTGACTTGCATTCACCAAAAGACAAACAATAAACTACGAACATGCATTCTATATATGAATTAGTGGGTTAGATGTCATAATAAAATACAAATCAAATATCAAGGTTGAACACATCATGTGGCGGGACGGAAAACGTACTTCTTTATATTAATCTCACAAATTCACTTAAAAAATGAGATTAGTGACTACTCCTTAAACACAGTCCTAGGCTCCTCTTCACCAAGATCCAACTACTTCCACATATCTTTCTCCTCGTGAACTCTCTCTAGGAAATGGATTAAGCTAGTAATGGAGGAAAAAGTCTGGAATAGGGAATTCTAGCTCAAAACTCACAATGTGGCTGCAAATTCTTCGGGCAAGGGGGCATTATGAAATGGGAAGAGTTTTTTTGATTTCATGCTTCTTGTAGGAATGTGATCCCAAAACCTTATTTTATATGCCATAAATATAGTTATTCGTTTGGGTGATGGGCTATGGGCAATCAATTGGTTAGGAAACTACCCAAAAGCTTGTATTCCCTTGCAACTTTTTATTTTTTGCAACTTTTGTGGGTATACACAGGCTATAATGGTGCATATAGAATACGTGTGTGAGTTTTAGTGGTGTGAAAATCATACATACATGGGAAGTAATGGTGCAAGGCGCACACATCTTCAAAAAAAGTGTTTTTTAAGAAGAGTTTTTAGTGATAACTTGGCAAAAATGGCAAGTAAGATGCCCTGATGCCAGGTATGCATGTATGGTGAAATTTAGGATTATAACAGATGCCCCCTAATGTGTGAGGTCAAAATATAATATGATGGCTGAAATACATTACAAGTCTTTACCAACGTACAAAGCGAGTGAGCCTGGGACCAGAGTTCGGGAGGTGCCATCTGCAAAATAATAATTGTCTCACCAAGGCGGGCATACCCATGCTCGAGATGAAATAAATCATGGCTTCCAATCAAATACATTGTATATCCATGTCATATAACTATATAAAGTGTATCCGCGAGCAATACAGAATGGATCTACATCTCAAAATCAAAATATATACATGTATAGTATCCATCTTCGAGAAGCTAATGACGCTTGATGGCTAGAGATGAGGCCTTCAGAGCTTGAGCAACAACTTCAAGATCTTCAAAATTCAAGTAGGAGTGAAATGTGAGTGCACGAATTCACTACCTAGAGGTCTTCGATAGCTTTTCAGAGAATAGACAAGAGGATCTTGATGACCAGGCAGAGAACTTCATTGATTTCGAACAAAGACTTTGATT
The DNA here is from genome assembly GCA_032191745.1 of Picea mariana. NCBI lineage: Eukaryota > Viridiplantae > Streptophyta > Pinopsida > Pinales > Pinaceae > Picea > Picea mariana. Next base: position 60,507 of record JASDQU010370727.1, on the reverse strand, counting down.
GGAATTTAGGGATGGTTGGGCATGAGGAAAAGAGAAAAACTGCAGAAGGGTCGACTCAAGTTGGGTAAAACTTCCCTTGGAAAATATCATGATGAATGATGAGACTTAGGAAACATGGTACTAACATAAGTTCACTATGCAGGAGGCAACACAAACTCTTCATATGTTTGGAAGAATAACCAAATGGAGGAGGACATAGCTCTATGTAGCGAGAACAAATTCCTAAGGTCATATTAAATCCTAGAGCTTGACGAGAAAACAAAAGGATGTGCTTTGTCCAAGGGAGACTCATTGTGCTGCCATAAAAAGAAAATACTTTTCCCATCCTCTTTTTGGGGTATATTTGATTTTTTTGTCTTTTTCAATAATTTTGGAAAGCTTGAAAAAGAATAAAAGAATGCTACGTTACAAAGGAGGAACGATTGTCACAAACATACTAGTTCCAAGTGCAAGGAACACATTGATTCTCTGAGAAAGGAGACATGTGCATGAAAAGGACACTCTGGAAAATTCCTCCATGGGTCAAGGTGTCAAGACGCAGAGGCAAAGTGATACAAGGCTTGCGTATAAGGCATGCTTCAAAGGTTAGTTGAGAGCAACATGGAGCCGAAATTAGGCCAAAGACACAGGAATGAAAACATGATTAATAGGACACAATGATAACATCCTTAAATGTATTTTTAAATAAGTCCATAGAAGGTAAGCTCGGTGGTTTTTCATTTTTAGAGAGTCTGAAAAAGCGCAAAACAAGACTCCATTGGGGTACCTTTTTCAAAGATAGTCTATTCGTCTCGAAAAAAGGGGTAAACTAGCACCGAAAAGACATCTATTCAAAAACATTTTAATGAGTGTGACAAATACAAGATCACTCGACAATATTTTCAATTTTAAGGACTCTGAAAAGAGCTTAACTATGGACTCACTGCCTTTTTCTAGATTTACTCTCCTTAGCCTGAAAAAGGTGAAATTTACTGAGGAGAACTCTCCCGGTGAGATGAATATCCCTAGGTGTACCTTTTTCCTCCTTAATATACAGGCCAAAAAAAGGGTAAACTCATGCCAGTAGATGTTTTTATGAACCAATTAACGAGTGTGAAAGTACAAGGTCACTCAACGATATTTTCAATTTTAAGGAGACTGAAAATAACTTAACCATGGACTCCATAATGGATGTTCTTTTGGACTAGTTTAACGTGTGTGAAGAAACAATATCACTCGATGATATTTACACTTTTAGGGAGTTTGAAAATAGCTTAACTATGGACTCTTTCGGGGTTCCTTTTTTGTAAATTTAGTCCCTCGGGCCCGAAAAAGGGTTAAACTTATACCTGAGAATACTCTTCTAGCGAACTGAAGTTCCTAGAGTATACCTTTGTTTGTACAATTGGACATCCAGACCAAAAAAGGGGTAAAATACAACTAGATAGATGTGCCTTCAAATTTTAGTTTGGCGAGTGTGAAGAGAAACAAGATCGCTCGACAATCTTTTCATGTTTAGAGGGTCTGAAAAGGGCTTAAAAGAAGATCCATTTTTTGGGGGGGGGGATTCCTAAGGGTGAGGACAAAAGTGATAATATATCAAACATGTGAAGGCTTAATCTCGTAATCAAGACAAGACTAAAAGGACTCCTGAGCCTATAGTCATTAGCGACGGCATGGACACCAAAATGCAACCAGGATCTAACTAGGGAATCCATGTGAGGGTAGGCTCTACCACTAAATTACGACACTTCTAGAGAAACAATGATAGTTTTGTGTTTCAATTCGATGAGGTCAAACCTATGGTAAAGAGAAAAAGATAACAAGGTGCAACAAGTGGAGGTGGAATCCTAACATAAATGAAAACAGTTATAAAAACAACTTTTACCAAAGGACCTTAGAAAGTGACCTATCACTCGAAACGTTTCCCAAACCAAAAGTGGAGTATTTCATAACATCCAATGAGAAACTCAAGAACCATACTAAACTATTTTCGAGGGAGAAAAAACGACAAAAGGGTTCAAAAAATGACAAAAAGGGCCAAAAATGTCTATTAATGGGAGCTTGGAAGCTCATTATCACCATTGCAAATTGAGAATTGATCAAAAAGCCAAAAACACCCCTTTCCTAAAAAAGTTGATTTTGAGAGATTTAGTGGACGAAAGGAGATTTTTCTCAGACCAAGTAAGTATAAATGAACTGCTATTACAAATCAATACTTCCCTTTTTGTTCATTTTAGTTTTTTTGGGGGGCGCAAACTCTTAAAAAGGGTGCAGCCCTACGTGTACATGGGTTGTCCAAGGACAACATGCGTATGCCTACGGGAAGAAAACAACATGATCACGTGCATACATGATTGTTCTCAACACAGCCCCCGTACACCCTCAAACACATGGAAAATTTTGAAAAACAATAGTTTAACTCTCTTTTGAGATTGTCATTTTGCAGGATGTACGTCCACTGAAGAGAAAAGGAGCATGAAGACATTGATTCTTTGGTCACAAAAGACCCTGCTCCTCTCACCATATTAAAAAAATGTGGGTTGTTGTAATTCTTCCAGTGTCCACTCATGAGGGTACAACCGAGGCTATTGAATGCCTTGGTATATTATTGGCACCAGATGCTGAGGCATTTATGCTCGAGGGATAGTATTTGACTCCAACGACTTAGGATATTTATTTTCTGATTGGCCTCTCTAGGAGAAGGGAACTAGTCAACCTTCGTGCTTTTCTTCCTAGGCCTCACGACATATCCGAATTGATTGGGCTATACTGCGAGGATGGCACAGATAAAGTGGGTTCTCAAGTGTCAATCTACAAGATTTCCAGCCTATCACTGCAAGTGATAGTTTTACTTATTGGGAAGATCATTGGATCTGCAGCCTTACATCAGGCCTCTCAGGTGCACATGCATTGTGCGGTATAGTTATTAAATGCATGAGTGTTCGGTTGGAGCACAACCATGCTGGATTACATGAAGAGACAACTGACAGAGTGTCGTGTGTGGAATAAAAAAAGCTTCATCTTCAAGACTGTTCTATGTTTCTTTTTCTTCGAGAGGGTACCTAGTCTTAGTCCGTGAGAGACAGTACATGGGCACATGGCCTCTCTCCTAGTATTGTGTAGATGGGCAACATTGTTTCCGCGACATGGGGGGAGGGAGGACCATTGAGGCCTTCAAAGATGATTTTTTCGATTGGTGGTCTTAGCAGATTCTGGCTATAGAGGACTACCCCTATGCTGCGATCAACTTCTTCAAAGATCTTGACATGCCCGTATCTCCCGGAGAAGAACGAGGAGAGACACGTATGTTTTTTTTAATTGTTATTTAATTTTTATTTCTTTATATATATCATTTTTTTTGTGTACCAGAGTATCTGAAAACTATGTATCTGTTATGTACAGATGTGGGACCAGTGTGTCCAACAGACTTCTCAAGGACCAGGCAGCATCCTCATCCAGAGGCAGGACCAACTCTAGTTTTTGGGCCATCAACAGTAGCAGGGGGACCTCCAGCCGAAGAGACTAAGAGAGTTTTGAGACGGGTGGAGCGAAACCTCACCATTCTCACTCACGTAGTCCCTATGGAAGAGATCAAGGATCTCCCTCCATCGATGCAACCTCACATAGTTGGGGTGCCACAAACTTGGGTCCAACTCTTCCGGTGTTTGGAAAATGCCGTGGTTCACTACGACAGGGCCAACAGTCCCCGCCCTTAGCTTAATATGGACCACTTACGTACCGAGGGAACTTTTTTGTATATTTTTTAGGACATAAGCCCTGTGACGTATACTGGAAATATTTTTTATGTGCTTGCGCCCACCTATGTACTCTAAGACTTTTGACACACACACACACACACACACACACACACACACACACACACATATATATATGCATATTTACATATTTTTATGTCTGATGGATTACATTTATTTACAAATGTGTTTACATGTGTATGTGTCTAATTTTTTTTACATGTGTGAAATATGCCAATCTCATACTTGATTAGCTAGAGTATCTATCATTTGATTCAATCTCCTAGGAACATGGATATATGTAATTTAATCAAAACAAAAGTCTAAGATACGTACCTTAAGGAATCGTCGATGTAGAGTAGGATCATAAATGCGGTAAACCCCATTTAATTGGGACACAACCAATTGTACATCTAAGTAGACCTGGAGGTAAGAGATACCATGTGACAAGGCATCACGAAGCAACTCTATTACTACATTGTATTTGACGATGTTATTTGTGGCATCACCTAAGCAAATACCTCCAGAAGATAAAAACTCGCCTTGAGGTGTGAAGATCACCCAAGCTATAGAAGCAAGCCTCTTAGTGTGCTAGCTAGCACCATCTATGAATCAAATGAACATGTATGATTCACTTGACATCTGCCACAATGAAAAAGTTGACATAAAAAATGACATGTTCATAAATCCAAATACAAAAACTAAAATGTATAAGAACTATACATATATACAAGAAGTCACCCAAGGTGACCCACCTACAAGTAATACTTCTTGAGGTATAGCCCATTTCTAGGATCCGCTAAAGTTTTCCTTTCAATTTCAACTAGATGATAAGCACCCTTCTTTAATAACTTATTCACAATGAACGGTCCGAGCCACATGGGTATGAACTTGCCTACCCCCATGGGATCCTTATCCTGGTCATAGACCAGGACAAGGTCACCTTCGGAGAAAATATGAGGATGAATAGATTGATCATAATGACACTTGAATTTCTTCTTGTGAGCCTCGTTAGCCAAGGCTACATCGCGTTGTTGATCATTGAGATGCTCGATATATAATAAGAGTTCCTCAAGGGGTGAAGTTTCTGGCAATAACTTTACTTCCAACTTAAGAGATGGGATCTGGCATTCTATAGGTAAGACTACTTCCAAACAATAAACAAGTTGAAAAGGTGAGAAACTAGTGGCAGTCTTTATAGACATTCGGTAGGCCCACAATGCCAAGTATAACATCAAATGCCAATTTGACTTGGTTGAATTGATCATTCATTGTAGAATGGTCTTGAGTGACTAACTCACATCTTCCACCTGACCATTTGCTTGTGGGTAATGTTATCACAGAAATTTCGTTCGCAAATGGTTACAGGAATTCAGCATCGCCAAATAGTTATGAGGTCACCCATGGACCAAAAATATCACAAAATCATTCCCAAAGGGTCAAAAACTATACAACTAGTGCAAAAATTAAAGGGTGCTATGAATACACTGGGCGCGCGCACACATGCGCAAAACAAGAACGCAAAAATTGCGCACATGCGCACGATGCGCAACTATTTTCGCAAAAAGCCATGCACCTGAGAAACAGTGCATTTATGAGAGTGTTCGGCCTCCCACCCACTTCTGGTTCATCTTCCAAGTTGTTTTGACACTCAAATTTGGACTGGATTCGACTGGGTAGCTGGTCAAAGACCTAGAAATGCCCTAATTAGCCTCTTTACACACTACAAACTAGTTGGACAATAACTCAAAGGAATGCTATAAAAAGGCCATGGATACACTTCATTTTTCAAGGAATTCATAGCAAAGTTATGCTGCCATTATTCTCTTGAGGAATATTCTATCCTTGCTAAGAGTACACTTACATCATTGCACTGGGCAATCCATTTCACCCCTTGAGTGGATTAGCAAATAATTATTTCACCATTTTCATTTTCATTTTCAAAGTTGTAAGAAGAGCTTATTTGTGGGGGTCCAAGAGCCCTCCCTTGGAGGAAGAAGGGAGTCATAGTCCTCTTGCTTCTCGGTGTTTTTTTTCACTAATATCAGCCTTATCATTGGTGACATGGGTCTCATTGTTTCTTTTATCCTTATGTCCCTATGTTTATTAATTTAGTTGTTGTTTTATTTCTTAGTTTAATTCTTAGTTGTTGTTTTATATTTCTTTTTCTAACCCTTTTCCTTGCAGCTGTCCTTCTTAGAAAACCCAAATAAGCTTGAAAGAACCTCTATTTTTCTCACTAAGGTGACAAAAGAGGTGTAACAGGTAATAAGGAGATGAGTTTTCTTGTCTCAACCCTAGCTTTGACATTAACTTGGATATCATTTTATTCTGAAAGTGACTTCCATGGTCAGTGACAATCTCCTTTGGGATGTCGAACCTTGCTATTATATTATTAAACAAGAAGAGAGTTGTTGTCTCTCCATCATACTTGAACATTGGCATAGCTTCAACCCACTTGGTGAATTAGTTTACTAATACTATGATATAACGGTTCCCCCTGGCTAAAAGGGGGTGGCATGTGTTATAATCAATCCCCCACTTAGTGAAGGGGCCAAATGTGATGATGGGAAACATGGGAGTAGGATGTGCCCTCATCTTCTATGATAATATCTGACATGGGTGGAACCTCTTGACCAATTCAACACAATCTTTGATTAACGTCAGCCAATAGTAACCAACTCGTAGAATATTTTGGGATGTTGCCAACCTAGAAAAATGATCAACGCATGCTCCAGTGTGGTAGTCGTTAAGCATGAGTTTCACTTCTTCATGGGTGAGACATCAACGAAGGATGCAATCTATACCTCGACGATACAAAATGTCTTCGAGAATAAGATAGTTTTTTTCCTGATGGCGTATACGTCGACACTCATCACGGGAAGCAAAGGCGGGGAAATTCAAAGTCTGGAGATAGACTAGTATATCTCCATACTAGGGGTCCGAAGATGCGATAAAAAACATATCTCCTTTGATAGGTGACTGTTGGGCCCTTCATTTTTGGGAAGAAACTGCACAAGTTTTGACTAAGCATGAGTTGCACAAACTTCATCAGAGGTTGGGAGAAAGAGAAACATAAAACAGTTGCAGAAGTTACTGCAACGCCAGCTAAGAAACAAACAGTTGCAACAAAACAAGAAATCAGGCAAGCCGAGAAGGAAGACACAACCCAACTATATATAGGGATGAATATAATTTTAAAAGGGTTTTGTTTTTGTTGTTGTTGGTTAGTTAGGCCATGTTGGCTCATATTGATCAGATTCACCCAAGTTCTGGGATTAGTTATTGATACCTGTTGTAAGGTCAAGAGACGACAAGCAAGAGTCTGTAATATGCCCTACTGTGTGAGTTTGATTCTGTAACAGAGAAAGATCTCAAGGGTAATATGAAGAAAGAGAAAATTTGAAAATATGATGTGTCTTTGTATGGTTACTTGCACATTACAAAATTTATTTATGGTTTATGAGTTATACTTGATGGTTCTATGTTTAATCACTGCTAGAAACATAAGTAGGTTCACTTCTTGCATTTAGATGGTTCAGATCTAGTAATGACTCTTGCACAAGAACAAGGAATAAGTTATGACTACTCTATGGATCCTCTTTAGCCTTCTTCCTACCCTTCCCTATGTATCTTTCTTAGCAGTTCTTCGGGTGAGACTTCTTCTCTTCTGAGGAGATGAAAATGCCAGCTCTCTAGAATACATGGTACCTTTTGTTGGTAACCTAAGAAGGACCTTGGTCTAATCAGTTTCACGCCAACAAAATGGTTATGTTTCCGGGACCCATGTTAAAAGGGAACCTATAGAGATAATGTTGCCACTGATCCATAGATCTGGTATTGATCAATGGTAGGAAAAGAATTGTGATGCCTTCATATGAAAAGAAGCGGAATTAAGAAGAAAATCATTGGAAAACACTCGCGGAGCAATCTTTTATCCAGAAAGATCAAGTGACTAGTATGAGATTTTCTAGGTTAAATTCCCAGAAGAATTTTTTCACTAGATAAAGAGGCTCCAAGAAGACCCAGAGTTCCAGGGTCAGACAAAGAAGATATGTGTGTGGGATACCGAAAAATTAGTAGCACTCTAGAGGTTGGATTTCCCAGTCACACGAGTTGTGGATTTCTAGGTTAACACCACGCTGGAAGGATACATAATCGAATTTGCTATTGAGAACCACCAATCTTTCTTGCGGGAAGAGGAAATTTTCAAGAAAGGAATAAGGGGAAGATTGTTGAGAGAAATAGCCCTATGGATTAAGGATTTCTTGATGGAAGAGGGGATGTTGAGTATGTCCCCAACCGAGATGGCAACGTAAACACCCTCTCTTGGGGTAGGGCGAGACAGGGTGAGGGAAATGGCATGAGAATGGGGAAGGGTTCTTTGAAAAATGGGGGGAAAATAACAAGAAACGGACTCAAGAGATGAACGAGCCTTGAAGAGAGCCGCCATATTTGAGAAGTGGTGGCACGACAAGATCATGAAAGTCACAAGACAATATTAAAATTTGAGGAAAGAAGGAGGATCGGGAGAAGTAGAGGAAAGAAAGATGTAATAACTATAGAGGATGAGAAGACATGAACAACTGGCCAATCAAAGATTGAACGAGAGAGAAGCAAAGTGAGCAAGAAGTCCCGAGGAAATGGAGCAAGAAGGAGAAAGTGTGGAGGTGTGATAGGAGGAAGTCGGCATGAATCTTAGAGGAGAAAGAGAAGATTCAACCTCGATAATAGGAGAAAACGGGAATCTGGCCGAAGAGATCATCCCAGTGGAAACTAATGAGACCTACCAGATCAAATAAAACTACCCTGAAGCCAATGGCGCTAACCCAAATCACCCATACCCCAAGTGCCTTCTATACAAGAATTAAGTCCGATACTATCTTCTCCTTTTGTTTTAGTAGAATTAATTAGTCACTCACAACCAGGAAGTGAGAGTGCAGGGAGGATATTGTTATCCCCTGGTAAATCACAAGTAGGACCGTTAGGATTTATAATTATAGGAACAACAAGTTCAACAATGGCCAGCCATATGGGAGGTTTGATTGCTACATACCCAAAATTTTGGGGTAAGGGAGATGAAGATTTTGAGCAACACTGGTTCTTGTGCGAAGACATTTGGAGATCGAAAGGGACTCCGGATGCGAATAAGTTGGTTGAGTTCTAGACTACCTTGAGAGGTCGCGCTCTCAAGTGGTACATGAAGATCATTGAACCAGGGGTGCCAGGGACACAAGGTCAAGTGTTCACACTTGAACAAGTATGAAAAAGGTTCATAGAAGAATTCAAACTTCCTCACTCAGAACAACAGGCTCTATCTGAGTTACTTGAAATCCAGCAGAGGGAAGGCAAATCATCCAGGGAGTACAGCCAAAAGTTTAAAGATTCCATATGGAGGTTGGCACATCCAATCCATGAAGAACATCAAAGGGAATGGTACATTCAGGGTTTTTTTCCTCTGACTCGGATTCCTCTAACACAAAAACAGATAGCTACACTGATAGATGCCTTGGAACAATCATTGAAGATTGAATCCATGGTGGGATACCCTGGGAACTTGAGAGTAACCAGACCCCTGGTAGATGCGAACCTGGCATAACTACAAGGGTATATATTGACACTTACAGAAAATATTCAAGATCTAACGATACCTAGACTAGGACGACCATAGGTTTGGTGCATGGGATGCTACATAGAAGGTCATTTGGTGAACAAATGTTTGCAAATGAGGGGAATGGGACCTCCTCAGAATATGATGGTAACCCTAGTAGGACCTATAGGAGGATTTGCACAAGTATCGACAAACCCACCATTCCATCACCCCACCCCATATCATGCTTTTCCAGGAGAACAAGCAACACCATCAGCAGAATATTATCAGATCTGCCAAATTCACGGGCATGGACCAAGACAGTGACTGATCATGCAGAAGTATTCGAAAGTTCCAAACACATCACGCTACGAATTCTGCGCATCCACCATGAATATTACCAATCAATGTAGAGTGTTGGACACTCTCGTGGACAGGCTAGACTGAACAACATTCACGATGAATGAAAACCCACAGGGACCAAGAAGAAGTCAAGGAGGTGGAGCTGGAGGAGACTTCAGAGGAGGGAGAACTGGGGGAAGAGGACCAAGAATATGCTACAACTATGATGAACAAGGTCACTTGGCCAGAGATTTTCCTCATCCAAGGCGGCCATGGTGCTCTCACTATAGAACCAACGAACATGCAGCTGAAGACTATCCAAAGTTAATTACAAAGTTGGAAGATAGGGTGTGACAAAGAGGAACTAACCTTATCATCTCAGAGATCAAGAGAATTTCTAAGGCACAAATGCCCAACCTTAAGATTGTTAATCGAGGAGGAGCGAAGACAAGAGTTGATGTTGATACTCTACCTCAAATCCAGAAAGAAACACCGATGGGAGACAGGTATGACCCCCTAAAGAAAAAGATATTCTTTAAATATGCTATAGAAGTATTCCAAAATATTCCTAGTCATGAAATGCAAGAGAACACCCACCAGTTGACTAGTTAACCTAAAATGGAGCAAGCCCCTTCTTAACCCCCTACACCCAAGAAAACTGTAGTCATACCAAGACAGCCTGAGAAACCTCCAAACACAGTTGACCTCTGGTTTTAGTTATTTTTTGAAATTCTTGGGAATGATCAACTAATAAAGAATTTCAACAACACACTGTACCTAATCTTAGGGAATGAAGAAACCTTAGAAACAAGGATAAGAGCTAACCTCCATGAGAAAAGTACTCAGAGAGTGTAGCGAAGAAAAGTAAGAACCCGAAGAGAATTTCGTCTGGTATCCCATTTAGATGAGTTCAAAATTAAGGACATCATGTTAGACCTAGGGTCATATGTGAACATTCTACCCAAGAAGACCTGGGAAGCCTTGGGAAAATGGAAACTGACATATTCCCCAATTCAATTAAGAATAGCAAACAAATATTGTATCCTTCCCATAGGAATAATGGAGAATGTGGAAATCGATGTAGCAGGAGTAAAAAAAATGGCCGACTTTGAATTTATTGAGATCATGGGAAACAAGGACCCCTACCCTGCACTACTTGGCATCGATTAGGCTAATGACAATTATGAAGTAATCAATTTAAAGAAAGACGCTATGACTTTTGAAGCTGAGGGAAACAAGGTAGTTCAACCTTTGGATCCATATGTAGGACCCAGGTACACAGAACCAACAGACAATAATATGGAGGAAGATTACCTGGAACAGTTGTACACTGTAACAACAAGGACAAGAAACAATTACATAAACCCCACTATTGATGGATCAGTAATTTGGAGAAGTATATAGTCAAATGACGAAGACTCTGAACTAGCTTTTGATAGTTGGAAATAAGGCTCACATGAACAATTCTCAAGAATATGCACAACTATCATAATGACCAGATGGATTGGGACTAAAGCTAGAGAACACCCAGTATACGATGGTACCTCAGACCTAGACAATGTTTTGTAGAACATGGAAGAGAATGTGAGAGAAGATCAAAGAATCCCAGTATTGGATATAGCTTTTTAGAACAATGCTTCCATATGGTGGGCCACTCATAAAGCTACAATTGGAACTTGGGATGAGGTGAATTAAGCTATCGAGTATAGGTTCGAGAATAAGGAGTAGTAGGAAGTAGGGATGCAGACGGATCTCCCCATCGTGCAACTGTTCAGTGGAGAATCGGACCCTAGGATACACATTGAACAGTGTATGACACAATGGCAGGCCACGAAAATACCCTCTCACTTCTGGGTTCAGGTATTTTCCCATTCTCTAGGCCCAATCCTGAAAGCTTGGTTTGTACATGAGAAAACTAGAAAACAGACCAACGACTGGCAAAAACTAGAAGCTCAATTTTGTAAGGACTTTTCATTCACAAGTGCCCTCAACTCAAACGAACTCTGCAAAAGATTCAAGAAATTTTGTTTACATCCAATAGAAATAAGATATCAAACCTTGTAGTGTGTCCCAAGCATACCCAATAGCTTCAAACTAAATACCACTTACCCTTGATGGAAAAGCTTGTAGAATGCTATCAGATTACCAAGGACTAAAAAATTATAGATGAACTAGAAGGATTGAGAAACTTATCCATCAAAGAGATAGAGGGGAGTAGATAAATCCAAAACACCATACCTATCCAAACCGATAGTTCCTATAATAAACCATTAAAATTGAAAAGACTCAATATAGGGACCGAAGAGAAACCTAAGATAGCCATGGTGGGAAATTACGGGGATGAGTAAACCAGTCAGGAAATATAGAGTCTACTTAGGGAATATGAGGATTTATTCCCAAATACTTTTTCAAAATTAAAGGGAATTAAAGGAGTCATGGGAGAAATGAAGATTGAGTTAAAACCAAGATCCAAGCCTGTCCGACATAGACCATACCGTCTTAACCCAAGAATAAAAGAGAAAGTCAAGAAGGAGATTGACAAGATGTTAGAAGCAGGTCTCATTTTTCTGGTAGAAGAAGTAGAGTGGGTTAGCTCGATAGTCATTCAAAGAAAGAAAGACACAGAGGATATTATATTCTATGTATACTATAGGAGTCTCAATTCTGCCTGTGTGCATGACCCTTTCCCAACACCTTTTACCGATGAGGTACTTGAACAGGTTGCGGGGAAGGAACCATACTCATTTACCGATGGATTTCCAGGCTACCATCAGGTCAAGATCGCTGAAGAAGACAAGAGAAAGACCACCTTCATTACCTAATGGGGATCTTTTGCATATAACTTGATGCCATTTGGGTTAAAGAACGTCCCTGCAATTTTTTCCAGGATTGTGATAATAGACTTTAGATAATTCATTCACAAATTTATAGAAGTCTATATGAATGACTGGACAATATATAGCTTACTCAAGGAACATGTAACACTACTAAGACTAATGTTTGACATATGCAGAGAATTGAAAATCTCTTTAAATCTTAGAAAATGTATCTTTTGTGTGCCACATGGAAATCTATTGGGCCACATAGTCTGTTGAGAAGGAGTATTGGTAGACCCAGCTAAAGTTGCGTAAATTGTGAATATGACACCACCTACGACTATTAAATAGTTCCACTCCACATTAGGACATACATGCTACTATCACAAGTTCATTCATAGATATGCTAACGTTACTACACCTTTGGAAACCCTCCTGAAAAAGGCTGAAATGTTCCAATGGAGGCCCGAATGTGATAAACCATTTGCGACACTTAAGGAGAAGCTCATTACAGCACCAATTCTGATATTCCCAAACTGGGATAAGGAATTTCATGTCCATGTAGATGCTTCAGGAATTTCCTTAGGAGTTATCTTAATGCAACCTGGAGAGGGAGCTATGGATCACCCCATCTACTTTGAGAGTCAGAAGCTATCGCAAGTAGAGAGAAACTATACAATGACAGAAAAGGAAGGATTAGCAATGATTTATGCTTTAAAGAAATTTATACATTATCTGCTAGGTTCCCATTTCTAATTCTTTACTAACCATTCCACATTAAAATACCTAGTTAACAAACCTGTGCTAGAAGGGAGAATTTATAGATGGCTACTGCTATTTCAGGAATTTTCCTTCGAAGTCATCATCAAGCCAAGACGATGCAACTTCAGACCTGATCATATATCCAAGCTAGAATTAGGAGAAAGTGGTGGAGTAGTGAACGACCAACTCCCAGACGCATATTTGTTTAGGATTAAGGCCATACCAGAATATCTGGAGGATATAGCAATCTTTCTTAGTACAAGGGCTTGTCCTGAAACATATTCTGTAACCTAGAAATGCCATATGTTTGTTAAAGCCGTAGACTACCATCTAATCGCTAGACAATTATATAAACTAGGAATAGATAACATCCTTTGATGATGCATCCTAGATCATGAAGGACAGGATATACCCTAGGAATGCCATAGTGGAATTAGAGGAGACCACGTAGGAGGAAATGCCATGGCACAGAAAGTTCTACAGGCAGGAATTTGGTGGGATACACTATTCAAGGATGGAAAAGCATATGCTAGATCGTGTGATGTTTTTCAACGTGTGGGAAATCCATCATGTCGAGATGAACTACCACTACAACCAATTAGAGCTATCCAGGCATTTGAGAAATGGGCAGTTGAATTCATTGGAACAATCAACCCCACAACCAAACACTCAAAGTCTAGATACATCATTACCGCAACTGACTACCTTACTCGGTGGGCAGACACAACAATGGTACAGGATTGTTCAAAATATACGACTGCCTATTTCATCTTCAAAAATATCATTATGCACTTTGTATGTCCCAAGAGCCTAACTAGTTATCAGGGAACTCATTTCATTAGCAGCACCATAGCAACACTTACAACAAAATTTATGATTCAACATCACAAAAGTAGTCCATACCACCCACAGGCCAACAGAACAGTCGAAGCCTTCAAAAAAATCCTGGGAAAGGGACTAACAAAGGTCTATTGCGCAAACCAAGAGGATGGTGATGATAGAGTTCCAGTGGTACTATGGGCCTACAGGACAACCAAATAGAAACTCCACAGATATACACTGTTCCAGCTAGTTTACGAAAGAGAGGCAGTGGTTCCTACAGAGTTCATCACTCCAAGCCTATACATTGCAGAAGCCACACATATGATAGAAGAGGAATCAGTGGCGCAAAGACTTGCGGAGCTACAGGAGCTCGAGGAAACTAGATTTCTAGCAAACTTCCATCAGTCGGTCGAAAAGGCAAGAAAAAAAGCATGGCATGACCAACACATTAAGACCAAGATATTCACACAGGGAGATAAGGTGTTAGTCTATGACAACCGATACCAGAAGCATCTTGGCAAGTTGCATATGCACTCTTTGGGGTGTTTCATCGTTGCAGAGATCCGACCCTCAGGATCCGTTAGACTTGTGCAAATTGATGGTGTGATACGACCGGGATGGATGAACGACGCTCGCCTAAATCCCTACCTATCTCAAAACTGAGAAAGAAGAAAATTTTCTCAAACTCGACGAAGCTTGTACAATAGTTAGATTTGAGTTTTGTTTTCTTTTGAAAATTTTGTAGAATCAGCCAATAATTTCTATGTGCGACATAGTTCATTTGTTTTGTTCAAGTGTTGGTTTCTATAGAACATATGACTCAATAGTACAAGATCTAAAGCATGAAAAAGTCCATTAATGACAGTCATTAAAGCTGACGGAGACAAACTTTGTGGTCAAAGGCACCAAGAATCCCCATCCAATCTGAGGTATAGGCCACGTAAACATAATCTAGTCACAAACCTTTATTTCCATTCCAGTACCTTGACTGACTTCATTAATCCATAAATCTGCATTATGCAAAAATTCCATTGAAGTTTGCGCCAGGATACCCACCTGTCAAACAAAAAGGTCTCAATTCAGCCACATCCCTATTCTGCTCAAATAAGTAAATGCCAAGATCCCCCAATCAGATTTACCTTGATTAAACAGTCGCATTGGACAACTCACACCCAATTGTGTCTATACGGTCATCATGACAAGAATTTACTGTGAAAACTTCCCAGTTAAGCCAGGTTGAAGGCTCTTAGAACTATGCCAAGAATGTATTGTTTCCAAAAGAGAGCATACCCATTTACGAATTTAGCAGTGTGAACCGGTTGGGACCACTGTAAAA
>JASDQU010370727.1:25970-44307 GCA_032191745.1 Picea mariana | reverse complement strand
AGACAACCCACAATACCAAATAAGGGGTGCATGGAAAAGATGTTTGAGCCATGGTAGTCCATACCAGACTCAGAGAATACAACACTTAACAACGCAGCATTTTCCAAATGGTATAACACGATGATATATGCAACACAGAGGTTGTGCATCCCGCAGGAGTTCCTCAACTCTAACATGAGGAATATTGCATTCACCATGAACTGGCACAACACATTCATTTGGCCGAGGCATGCTAGCAAGGAACATTTCCACACATGGATGATACCATTCTATTTGGACGAGGAAGCCTTCAATAAAGAATTCATGTCATGGCCAGGAGTCAAACGAGGCTAGCGTAAATCAGGAATGCACTACATTTTTCCTGCAAAACTGCTCAAGAAAAAAGACAATAAAATAGGAGATGGACTAAGCTCAGGCCCTGAACATAAGAAGTTAGATGCTCCAACACAAATAGCCTTAGAGGAGGAAGAAGAAACACTGTAGTTGGAGAGGAGGAAAATACCTCCCCCCGGACAGCTACCAGACGATGTTGTGTTGTCAAGTGTGAAATTCAATGAGATCTTAGGCGTTGTGCTTGGTACCGAACCTGTAGTGAAGAGACCCAGAACGGGGGTCTCACTGAACAAACCCTTGAACACACAATCCCTCACATCTGTTGCTCCCCAAACCCATGCCATGACCAAAGCCACCACTATCATTGACATTCAAGATGACCCGGACCCTTAAACATTTCTGTCCATAATCATTGTTGAGCACCCTCCACCACCACTCTAATTACTAAACCTCATCATGGCTAGTCCAAATCAGACAATAACCTCAAAGATGATCCATCTCGACACCCAAATTTAGAGGAACAACGAAACCCACAAATAAGCAAAGAACCACCCAATTCAACATCATAAATTCCCGACCCTGACCCTAAAGCATCAGAGCAACACACTTATTTTGCCTAATCATGGCATCTACGGACCAGTTGGAGTAGAGGCTCTAGGAGGCCAAGAGATCTGCCAAAATTGCAAGAAAATAAAAAATTAGGGAGCACACATACTGAATGCAGGAAGCACATGAAAAACTCCAAGTCCAACACAAACTGCGAAAAGTGCAGGCAAAACTTGCAGAATCATGGCTGGATATTTGGAAGGTCGCACCTGAACTACCCGAGGCCAGTGACACAAGCGAGCCAGAGGAACAAATAGAGCTATTACAACAAGCATGGATAGAACTCTCTACCCGCATCGAGAAGATACAAGTGAAGCTACAACAAGTCAAACAAGAAGAAGAACAACATCACGAATAGCTCCAGGAACAAATGCAGAAGATAATATTGCAAGGAAACAACGCGAGAGTAGCACTGCATAAACACACCATGGACTGCACTAAAATCTTTAGAGAAGTCAATGATTGGATGGGCATCATCACTCGATGAAATCAGGTTTTAGAGGAGGTCAGAAAAAAAAAATTAGGTGTTGAACGAGGAAGTTTCGGTCACAATGGACCTTATGGAGCAACAACAGAAGTTTGACCAAATACAACTGGCCGACAATGAACTAAATAGACTCTATGAGGCACAATCCATAGCCAAGAAAGAGTTGCACAACTTTCGAATAGTAATCCAGACAACCTACATGCAAATGAATCAGGTCGACACAACAACAGACTCTGAGTGGAACTCATTGATTGCAACCAAGCCAAAGAAGTACAACAAAGAAATGACCCAACAATTCCTTGCAGAAGAATCACTCCTCACCCGGAAGTGGAAGGAAAAAGTTGAAAGCTTTCACAGAGTAAAACACCGAGCTTTAGATTTGGTACCAGAATTGGGCCCTTTGTTTGAGGAGGCAAAGGAAGAAAATGCACAAACAGAAGAGCCCAAATAAGAAGAAAATCCAGACAAGGAAAAACAACAATTGCTCCTAGAGGATGTGAAAGAACCAAATGCTTGACTCGAGGATGAGTCAAGGATTGTGGTTGGAGCCTGTTGGGCCCTTCATTTTTGGGAAGAAACTAGGAAATTTTTGACTGATCATGAGTTGCACAAACTTCATCAGAGGTTGGGAGAAAGAGAAACAAAAAACAGTTGCAGAAGTCAGCGCAATGCCAACTAAGCAATAAACGGTTGCAATAGAACAAGAAATTGGGCAAGGTGAGAAAGAAGACACAACCCAACTATATATAGGGCTAAATATAATTGTAAAAGGGTTTTGTTTTTTTTGTTGTTTGTTAGTTAGGCCATGTTGGCTCATATTGATCAGAGTCACCCAAGTTCTGGGATTAGTTGTTGATACCTATTGTAAAGTTGAGAGATGACAAGCAAGAGTCTGTAATATGCCCTACTGTGTGATTTTGAGTCTGTAGCAGAGAAGGATCTCAAGGGTAATATGAATAAAGATCAAATTTCAAAATATGATGTGTCTTTACATGGTTACTTGTGCATTACAACATTTATTTATTGTTTATGAGTTATACTTGATGGTTATATGTTTAATCGTTGCTAGCAAAATAAGTAGGTTCACTTCTTGCATTTAGATGGTTCAAATCTAGTAATTACTCTTGTGCAAGAACAAGGAATAAGTTATGACTATTCTATGGATCCTCTTTAGCCTTCTCCCTACTCTTCTCTATCTATTTGTCTCAGCAAAGCTTTGGGTGAGACTTCTTCTCTTCTGAGGAGATGAAAATTCCAACACTCTAGACTACACGGTACCTTTTGTTGGTAACCTAAGAAGGACCCTGGTTTGATCAAATTCGCGCCAAAAATGACTCTTTGGGTATAACATCACCTAACTCGACCGAAAGTTCCGAGATGAGTTACGTAAAGACCAACGACTTTTTAGATTTCGTAGAAAAAAAATCCAAGTCAAATTCCTGGAGGATAACTATCCATCTACTAATTTTTTCACCGATTACACATTGTGTCAACACATATTGGAATGGATTCACAATGACAATGACGATGGTCTTGCGAAACATGATATAGTGACGGAACCGTTGGACAGCATGAACTGCTACCAACGTAAATTTCTCAACATGGGAGTAGTTGAGTTCTGGTCCAACCAGTCCTCGACTTAGGTATTAAATCACGTGTTGTTCAAGAAAATCGTCCTCTTGAACCAAGACCATGTTGATGGTTGACTTTCCAGCGATCAAGTACAATAAGAAATCTTTATTATAATTGGGTTGTCGAATCAAGGGTGAAAACATGAGGGTGCATTTCAATGCTTCAAAAGAGTGTTGCGCGGCTTCGTCCCAATGGAAAGGAACGTCTTTCTTTAGTAAACACATAAACCCTTTTGTGATCTCAGCATAGTTTGTGATGAAACGCCGTAAAAAGTTCACTTTTCCCTATAAACTTTAAAGCTGAGGGACTGTGCACGGGGGAGGAAATTGAACTATTGCCTCCACCTTTAGATGATTGACCATGATCCCTGTTGTCGACACTATGAAACCTAAAATATGACCCGATGTCACACAAAAAATTCATTTGTTTGGATTCAAGCGAATCCAATAGTAGCGAAATCGATCAAAAATAATTCGGAGGTGTGTGGGATGATCAGATCTCTTATGATATCGTGATGCTAAATCATTGAGATAAACCTTGACTATGTGTTTGAGATCATGGAAAGAAAAGGACATGGCCCACTAAAAAGTGGCTACAACATTCTTTAGGCCAAAAGGAATATTTCGATAAGAAAATGTACCCCACGGATAGATAAAAGTTGTTTTATTCTGGTCCTCAGGTTTGATCTGTATCTGATTATATCTCTAGAAACCACCCATGAAAAAAAATACCTCATAGCCTGCTCATTCATCGATAATATGGTCAATAAATGGGGTAGGGAAATTATCCTTTCGATAGGCCTTGTTCAAATCACAGAAGTCCATACATACGCGAATCGTACCCTTCTCTTTGTTGATTGGAATAGGATTCAACACCCATTGAGTCAATTGGACGAGGTAGATGAAACCAGCTTTGAGTAGTTTCTCTACTTCAACCTTAATAGTTGTTGCTTTCTGAGGATTAACTAGATGAAGATTCTCTTGGGACGGCTTGGCATTAGGGTAATTCGTAATCTCATGTTTGACGATTCTTGGATCAATGCCTAGCATTTCCTCATAAGACTAGGCAAAAGCATCATGGAATTATTTAAATAAATCTGTATAGATCTGAATCTCCTTAGGGGAACATTCTACTCTGACAAAGACATTATCCATGATTCCAAGGGTTCATGAGATATCAATAGGTATCATTTTAGTGATGGTTTCCATATTACCCTCGACATAAACTACATGCATAGCCAAGGGATTGATAGGACAAGACCTATCTCCAGTCATAGTCAACACAAATTCTCCTACCTCTATTCTTCCTAGCTCTGGGAGGAAATATGATATGTGATGGAGATCATCCCAGGGTCTATCTGGACCAGTCAATGCCTCTAAAATCACCTTGTCATAGGGTAAGACCAAGTCTAAGGAATCAGTAGTAGCAAGGGAACCTTGAGCCCAAGTAGGCTCGAGAACTAGATCTAACTTCTGTGTGGGATTTAGATTGGGGTTAACAGAAGCTTCTTGGACTATAGAGTGTGCAACTTCTTCCATAGACAAGAGCATGGACATGCCATGGTGCCCTATCCCTTCCATCCTAGGTGATGAGGAAGGAAGAATCCACAAATCATTAAAGTAAGTCGTGCAGAACAACGACACTGAAAATATTTCAGTCTTAGATTGGTCAGGGACATCCGATATCATTTTGACATCATCAGAAGGATGTAGGTAATCAAAAGTACCCATGAGAGGTGGGAAAAAACCAATACCCACGTTGACGACATCGGGTTGTGGGTTATCAATCATCAGGATCATGGATGCCCCCGATGAAGGGTCAGGTTTGAAGAAGGACAATTGATCAATGGTCACGATTCAACCCTCATGTGGAAACAACAGAGCCAAAAAATCGTGGCAACCACTGCATGCATGGCCTATGTCCAACTTATTCCAAACAGGAGGTTGTAGTCAAGAGGCACATTGACCACTTCAACTTTGACACACACGGTCTTCCATCCTAACTACATAAGGAAAGAAGGAATGATTCCATGTGGTCTGAAATAATGACCATCAAAAGCTGTAAGAATACTAGGTGAAGGAAATAGAATGGGTTTGCCAATGGCCTTCCAACTTGCCAATGACATCACACATGTCGAGGCACCCTCATCAACCATCGTACGAAAAATATTCTGGGTAGAATATTTCGTGGGGTGAGCCACTACTATCTAAAATGTGACGTGGTATGGGAGACGAGGCTTCAAGTCGATTGTATCAACTGTGATAGTTCTCAAATTATATGTCTTTGTGGATCCTAAGGTGGCTAGCAGAGCCTTTCTCTACAAAGGGAAGCTCTGGAGGACCTCCAAAGAAGACATCACGCAAGGGGTTTGTGACAAATCCTCTACCACAGAGTAGTTGTAGGAGGCCCTCGTGTTTGGATTATGTAAATCCTTATTGAATGCCCCTTTTAGGATGTGTTTCATTGTTTCACCCATCGTTCTCTCGATCTAGAGAGGAACATATAGGTTTTTGGCTTCTTCACCCTTTTCGACAGTACTTGGTGTTTCGTAATCATGTTCCCTAGTAGCTATGTCAGCTTCACCTTTCAACATATAGATATTCGAGGTCGATGGATTACTAGACGATGAAGGGGGTCCCTGAATGCCCCCATCCGCATTCGCATAGGCTTGATTTAAATTTTTCCCATGAGGAAATGGGTTCTTTAACACTGCAGGTTGTTGTTGTGCTAATAACTTTTGGGCCTCCATGAGTCGAGGGAATAGGTGAGTCAGGTGGTATTCTATGTAAAGGTTGCATAGATACTTTGACTTCTTTCTCTTTGTCTTTCCCCTGCTAGCATTATTGGTCAGTTTCTTATCCCCTTTACCCTTATTTCACTTCTTTTTCTTCCCTTCAACCTGTTGGTTTTCCTTTGGGTTTGTCAATTGCACGTTATGTACATCCGACGTATGAGAAGGGGGAGAAGCTGAAAAAGGAATTGGGCTAACCACTATCTATTGTATCAACAATTGTTTTAATTGGTTTGACAACTGATCAGTGGGATTTTCTTGTGCTGAACCAACAATGATGTCGGCATGTGGTCCAGACTTATGTCTGGTCTTATCAAGAATAGACCATGTTCCATTTGGAAAAAAATCATAAAGAAAACCAGACTGAGAGTAAATAAGCTCTAGCTGTTGAGCTCTCATTATCACTTCTTCCTCTGAAAATACCCCCAACATTGCTACGTCCTTGGATATATGGGGTACCAAAGACTTAAGAAACTATTCCAGTAGGAATGTTGGTGGAACTGGTACTTTAATCAAACTCTCCCAGTGCCACCATTATCGGATGTGGTCAGAGATATGGTCAATCTTTGTCTGCTCAAAGTTGGCCAACATTTTTGTGCCGACTTCGTATCTCACATGTAATTGAAAATGGTTTAAGAAAACCATTTCCAATTCACCAAAAGTATAGTATCTTGAGCATTCGATATCGATGTACCATTTCGCGACACTCCCGATAAGAGTGCATTGAAACAGACACAACTGGATGGAGTCATCCCTCAAAGAATTGGATGAGCACCATAGCTAAAATGTGGTCACATGATCGACTAGATATTCATTAGGCTTACCTTCAAACTTTGGAATCTCTGAGGGAAACTTGGTTGGCATAGTAGGCCAACGTGACTCATGGCAGATTGGATCATTCAATAATCTTGACAAGTTTTGAAAATGCAAAGTTACCAGAAATGGTAGCTTAGGTTGTTGAGTATGTACAGGAGGATAGGATCCTGGGATTTGGTTGGCACCAAGTTGCTAGGAAAATTTAGGTTGCTGGCCTGGGTTCTGTTAAAAACCATGGCCTAGGATGGAATTTAGATGCTGCACTAGTTGAGGCGTCATCGACTGAATCCCTTAATAGGACGTTGAAGGCTTAGAAGGGATTTCTCCCGACGTTGTGTTTCAAAGGTTTTGTAAAGGGTTGCCCCCTATCGATCCTATGGGCATAGGTACTGAGCCTTTTCTGGGGTTCCATTGACCATGGAAGGGGTTTCCCCCAGTTGGCATCCCTGACGAGGGAATTGATCCCTGCCATGGATTCAAAGGTCCTTAATAAGTGTGTGCCCCTTGTGCAGAAATAGTACCCTACACAGGATGTTGTGATCCAAAACTAGGGTTTCCCCCAGCCCAGACGACAACTGACGAGAATGTGTTGTTCCCAAACACACTGAACAAAGAGAATGACAAAGAACCTACTAGTGTGGTACTAGAAGAAGGTCCTTGACTACCTTCTCTAGACAGGTTGTACTTCACGGTTGTCCAAATGGATTGTTGAGGAGCATCACCGAGCAAGGGAGACGACGAAGGTATATGACCCCCGCCGTAAGGGAAAGAATTATAAATGGAAGAGGTGCCCCCCATGGACCCTTGAAAAGGAGTGTTTGAGCTCCCTGCCCCCAAACCCAAATTCTGTAGGGTTGAGTAGGAAAGGACTGAGTTTGTGTCAAAGATGGGCATCCCATATGAAAATGGAGGGCCCATCACACTCTACGTAAACAATGCAGTGATCGCCGCCATGGATGGAATCATACCACTGCCCAAGGTAGAGGCGATTGAGACCACAGTGGCCCAGACCTGCAAAGGTGAGTTAGGAGGCAGAACGCCCCCAGTTGTGGAATCCGTCGAGGGAGTATGAGGATTCCCTAACAAAGTACCAACATTTTCTTCCATCGCTTCCTACAGGATTATCTGACGCTAGTGATGCGTTGCCCTTGGAGGGGTAATCTGTATCAGAAGTGGCTCCAACAAGTTGGTGATCGAAGAGTTATACAGACCGAGAGATTCTACTCCAAGGTTAGAAATATTTGGTCCCTTCGGAAACAAATGTTATCCTCTTAGATATGGCTCAGATACAGTTTCTTGTGTCCCGATCGCCTCAAATAACCCTTCCTGGTCAAGTATGCACCTTCGCGATGGCGGTGATGGCTCCAAGTTAACCAACGAGAGGTCCAAAATCCTTCACGATCGATGGAGCTCTTGATCTTCCACTGTGTGAGAAGATCAATGACCCACTAAGTCTTTCTAATGTTGAAGACCAAAACACACACTAGAAAAATTTGCTATGTGATGCAACAAGCAAACCACTATTACTAGTTGGAAGAATAGTTACAACAACCAACACCAAAGCAACCTACCGGTGCAAGTGCAACTCGAACATGGAATCACCCTCCAGGTATACTCTGCAAAGTGTGGCCCGATGTATTTCCTAGGTACCGCGGTATACCCCTGCAGTCACATGTATAAGTCCCTAAAATCAAAGGGAACTAGGTTTCCAGATCGTGAACAACTACCAGGCAGGTACATTCGACAGTCGAGTCGACCGCAATGAGAATGGTATCAAGCCCAAACCCTATCAAGGGTATTGAAAGAAAGTGTTCTGGAAGACGACTGAGGACCTCAAATGGATTCGAGACCCATGAAGCTCTGTGGCAAATGCGATCAACTTAATCCCAAGATAAGTCCTCTATATGCGCTCCTCTGCTATGATTGGTCCGGCTTTGGAGGGGTTATCTCTGATACCTTTCTGCACATGACCTCATGTTTAACCCCTGTGTTAGAGGGGGGTCTCAGATAATTTCCACGTTACTGGAATTTTTCACTCCCTAGCACAGACTCCTATTTTTTTTTATAGACTTGAAGAGTTTCCTCTCCAACCTAAATCAAGGCTCTAGCCTAATCTAGTTGATGGACCCTACAAACATGAAAGTCTGATTAATTTTAATTAAGCCTTAATTTTAAGTGGTTTATCTTAATTCAAAGGAATGAAAGTGAAACTGATGGTGTTTGTAAAGAGACAAAAGAGAAGAACAAATTTTGGAAATAAAATTACTTCTTCTTCAATAAACAAAGATTTCCAAATTGAAATCTCTTTAACTCACTTTTCTAACTAACCTTTCTTTCTAAGATCTTTTAAAAGAAAAAAAAATCAGAACTGAATTTTGCTCGACTACAATCTACTTAATGTCCTAAGTATTTAGTAAATAACTTAAGAAATCACTCTTCTTCCTGACAGGTAAAAACAACTAACCTAACTACATAACCAAACAAGAAACTGAAATTTTTATTTTTTATTTTTTATTTTAAAATGCTTCAAAATAAGAAACTTGAAAATGAATTCTTTTTCTTTTCTTTCAAATCAAGCAAAAGGGAAAAGTGAAGACAAGACAAGACCAAAAAATAAATTCTAGTTTACTGCGGCTCACAGAGAGTTACTGACAATACTAAACAGACTAATCAGAAAAACTCACAAAACCTATCTCAAACCCTAATTAAGAAAACACAAGAAATCTTGATAAAGAAAAAGCTAACTACTGTCAAACCTAAGCCAAAGACTACAAAAAACAGAGACCAGGGCTAGATCAAGAAAACCCCTGAGAAATATGGCTTCATTCAGGGGAGAGGATGACTACCTCTTATTTAAAAAAAAATTCCTGACACAGGCACACGACCGATACTTAAGAAACCTGCATATGTATGCGGGATGTCCAAAGATAGGGCGTGTATGTATGCGTGAAGACCCATTGTAGGCTGTGTACACCTCTGTGACTTCTCTAAAAATAAAACAAACAGTCAAGAAAACTAGGCAGGGAGTACTGGTATGGAAGACCATAATCCCTTAAACACAGGGAAACTTATAGAAACTCAAGAAATAGTAAATAAACCAATTAAAGACACCCAAAAAACAAAAATCCCCTAAAGCCATAGAGGTTCCCCAGTACGGTCGTCGGTTATTCTATATTGGGAAAACCCCCCTACGGACTAGACTAGGGTTCTAAAGTGCAGGAAGAGCTAACCGTCTAAAGTCTCCTACCTTTAACAACTATCTCAACAATACCCCATGTTCAGGCATAAAGTATAAAGTATAGTGATCCAATAGTCTTACCTTAAACTCTGCATCTAATGTCGATCCCTTTGCGTCCGGTTGTTCCTCGAATGAAAATATCCTCCCAAGGCTGACCTGCATTCACCATAAGACAAACAAGAAGCATGCATTCTATATATGAATTAGTGGGTTAGATGTCAGAATAAAATATAAATCAAATATCAATATTGAACACATCATGTGGCGGGACGAAAAAGGTACTTATTTATATTAATCACACAAAGTCACTTACAAAATGAGATCGACGACTGATCCTCAAACCCAGTCCTGGGATCCTCTTCACCAAGCTCCAACTATTTCCACGTATATTTCTCCTCTTCATCTCTCTCTAGGAAATGGATTAGGCTAGTAATGGAGGAAAAAGGCTAGAATAGGGAATTCTCGCTCAAAACTCATAATGTGGCTGCAAATTCTTGGGGCAAGGGGGTTTTATGAAATGGGCAGAGTTTCACTACTTTCATGATTCTTGTAGGAATGGGACCCAACACCTTCTTTTATATTCCAAAAATATAGTTATTTGGTTGGGTGATGGGCTATGGGCGGTCAATTGGTTATGAAACTACCCAAAAGCCCATATTCCCTTGCAACTTTTTTATTTTTTGCAACTTTTGTGGGTATACGTGGGCTGTAATGGTGCAACTAACGTATGTACATGAGATGTAGTGGTGCATAAAGTGTACATATGTGGGCAATAATGGTGCAGGGCAGACACATCTTCAAAAAAAGTGTTTTTTAAAAAGAGCTTTCAGTAATAGCTTGGAAAAAATGGCAAGTAAGATGGCATAATGCCAAGTATGCATGTATGGTGAAATTTAGGGTTATAACATATGTTATCATTCATCGAATCTCGAACACTTTCCTTTGAAAAAACCATCCAACCAACCTCATACCTCATTGCACCACCTTTCTCTTTATACCTTTCTCGTAGAAGCTTCTTGGACATCTTGTTTCGCTACTTTTCCATCCTTTTCCACTGACATTTAGTGCTTTTCCACTTTTCTAACTGCTTGTCCAACTGGATCATAGTGATTGCTTTTGTCTCCATTGTTTTTACAATTTCAATTATATTTTAACTCTTCTAACTAATTTTCACTACTGTCCCTTCTCTAACTGGTCATAGAATGCTTTCCTTGAAAATTTGGAATTTCCAAAAAATGGACACTTCTAAAAAATGGAGGGCCCAACAGGCCTCGAACACAACCATTGAATCATCCCAATTCAACCTTTCTCTTTCTCCCCATGTCCTTCTGAAAATGAAGGGCCCAACTTTGACACAATTTGGAGGGCCTGCTGGTGGAAGCTATCGTAGTGCTCCACATGATCTTTCCATTTTCTTTTAAAAATGGAGGCTCCTACAATAAACTCTTATGTTGTTGTCACATTGGGCCCCTCAAGCTTAGTATCGAGTAGTGTATTCCATCTAGTGTCTTCAATGAAATTGAGTTATTGCATCTGGACATACTCCACTTGCACCTCAGGGAAGAAATATTTGAGATCTTTCTTGGCTTCCCGAGTAGACTCATCCATAGGATCCATTATTTCATCCACAACTTGGATCTCTGCAATTTTTTATTTATTCGAACTTGGGTCAGTGATGGCTTGGGATTCTTCGTTCATCTAGTTGAGATGTGCATGAAAATATTCGACTGAATTACTTTGATGTTCCAGCAAGTTGACCCAGTAATTAACCATGCCAAAAATTTGTCAACATTCATATGCATGAACATGAAGAGAGGACCGGATGAGATTTTCCTCCACAAATTCATGTGTGACCTTTTGCATCATCTCTTGGGGCTTCTCATTTTCCTTTAAATTGATTGCAACCATATCTTATTGAAGGCTATTGGTCCTTGCAACCAGTTGTCACCAGGCATCAATAATGAGCTCAAGTCCTTGCAAGGGTGAAACTGGGTTAATATCCTCAGAGAGATCAGGAGAAACCTTTATGAAGGTGGGACATAGTTGAAGAAATGTTTTAGAAATGGCCACAATATTGGAATTGGACTGTGTTTTCAACCCATGCTCATGATCCCTGGTTGATGTTTCCACAAATATGGCTTGGCACAATTGTTGTGTCTACTTTGTAAGATCTTCATCCATCTATTCTATAGTGATAATTCTCTTCTCAATATTATCTATGGATTTCCACATAAGAGTCATGAGCTGCAGTGTAGACCATGTCACAAGTTCGTTACTGGCTAGAGGTGCATTTATGGGCAATCATGATGCTAGCGGTTGACCACTGGAAATATATCATTCATACACCCTGGTGGTTCCAACACCATCAGGACTAGCCTAAGTGGCTCAGAATCTACATGTAAGAATGTCTCACACCTCCTAAGGGAGTGTCCCAACCACATATCTATGCTCCAAGAACAGTTCTTGTATGGAATGACATTGTTGTGGATCCTGCAGTAATGGAATAATATGTTCTTTCACTAAGCACATACTATGAGTAGAGTGAGTATCCTACTTAGTGTCCATCATCCATCTGCTCCTGCACCTTTGGTACCTTAGTTGGTTGAGGATTGTGGTTGTTCTTAGGTGGGGTGTCAAGTGGAACATGGACATGTGAACCGTTAGGGAAGGTGGATGGATTGAGGAATTTGGTTCCTATAACCATTGTGAAAGGGGAAGTAGACATGAATTAGATAGTGTCGATATGAGTGTGGTGAGGGGATGATGGAGTGGAGGATGGGGCATCCACAATCAATCTAGGAAATCGGTTAGGGAAATCCTTGAAGATGGGAGTGGATTTTATCTTGATTGGTGGGTCATAGATAATAGTGATGATGGTAATGTAATATGGAATAGGGATGATGGCATAAATATGAGGTGGAAGGGAATAAATTAGAGTGGCATATGTGATGTGGGGTTCAATGGTGTATTTGGGTGAAGAGTAAGTGTGTAGTTTCTTAAGAGGAAAAGTANNNNTTACTATAAATAGTGGAATCATATGGAATGGATGTGAACGAGAGAAGAAACGACTATGGTAGTGTCTCCTCTTCTCCTTCCTCTTCATCATGTACCACTAGGGGCATCCGTTGTCTTATTGATGTGGTTGTTTTTGGGCCTACACCAATGGTCTATACTAGAACCAACCATTGTGATATCACAGACATCGTATATGAGACATATAATATATTTTATTATTTGGTGACCCTAGGCCATGCAGTGACCTCCTTGTCAAGAATTTCTTCATCTAGATAAAAAAGAAAAGGAGGATTGTGAAATATTGACAGATATGTACCTAAAGGCCTTACAAAAGTAAAATCTCAATTCATATTGAACCAAATGTTATGGGTGTGTCAGTTGACCAGCACCTGTGGAATCCTCGGTCATTGTGTAGTTGAAAAGAGGTCGTTGTGACATTTCAAAAGGGAAGCATCGCAGTATTTTGAGTGAGTGGTAGCATCATGATTGAGATAGGCATTGAAGATCTTGGTGATATGAATGTTAGGAGCATGGGAGAGACTTCGAACTTGAGGGTGTTACACATCAAAATTACTCACTCAAATGATGACCTATTGTCGTCATTACCAGTGTCGCAAGTGTCACATTTTAGCCATAAGTTGTTGCAAGTGTCACAAATATCATAATACCATCTTTCCCATGTCGTGTCTCAAATGACATTACAAGAACACTTAAGACACCTTCAAAGACTAGTTTAATAAGGAGAAATCACTTGAAAAAGAGTACAAAGATTTTACTATGGAAAAAACCACTCAAAAGTCATTTTTGGAGGCCAACGCTCCCCTACCCACTGTCAAGGAGTGCCAATGCTCCATGCCCTCCTTTTGGGGAGCGTTGCAACACTCTGTGCCCCATTTTGAGGGAGCACTAGCCTATTTGAGAGAATTTTGTACTGTTGAGGAAAATCAGGGATAAATCCCCCTCATCTCTGGAGTTAGTTGGATTCGAATATGAGGTCCAGGATGGATCTTAGGGAGGATCTAAAACTGATGGAGAAAGATCCTCAACCTATCCCAATAATCTCTAAGATGGTTAGGCCTCTCCAAGACTATATAAGGAGGCCTCTTCATGGTGAAAGAAAGAGAGATGCAAGGCATCAAACTTATGATCTCATAAGGGAGATTTATTAGTTAAAGTTACAGTCATTCTGATCATGGAACGTTTGAGCAAGGGTTTGGACAAAGAGATATTGGTGAAGATATTGCATCTACATCTATTGTTGTAATCACTTTGCTTTGTTTTCATTAATATATATATGTGCTTGGCCTATTTCCTTCAAATTCGTGTATGTTTCATGAATTTGTTCTTTTTGATAGATCTATTTCAAAGCTAATCATGGTAGTAATAGGAAGTATGTTTTGTCGTTGTTTTTCCTTCGATTGTAGGACCTTCTAGAAGACTTGGAGATCAAGATCAACCTAGATCGAGGAAGAAAAAACGTTATGAAAAGTATTTATATTCCTTTCTTCTTATTCCTAGACTAGTTTAGCTTCATTAGAAAGAATGTCAGTGTTCAACATTTGCACCTTTTTGTCTTGGTTATAAGGGTCTAGTATCCAAGAGGAAATCGACTTGTTCGCAGGGGGATTCTCCTGTAACAGAAATTGGCGATTCAGATCCCTTCATCGGTCAGTCTGGTTGATCATGTCATCAATCTGGTCACATCCTTAGTTGAACCTGGTGACAAAGTGGTTGATCCGATCCCATATTTGGTCGATCTCGTTCTCCTATTAGAGAGTGCAACCTAAGCAGTCGATCCTTTTCCACCTGTCGACCCCATTCTCTCCTTGGAAAATGAAACCCAACTAGTCAATCTTAAGTCATTATCAATCGACCTTACTCTCCCACTAGAGAGTAAACCCGATTCTACCCATGTTTTTCTCATTTCTACAGAATCTACCGTGCTAGGGGGCATTCCTCCTTCTCCCTCGAAACCCCCTCCAAATAATGAGGTCATCCTTTTTGATTGGGGTGTGCTAACTGGACCTCGTCTTCCCTCTCAAATTCCTTTCAATATTACAACACAGGTTTGTGGTCAGGACATTCTTCATGCGCTCATAGATGAAGGTTCATCCGTTAATATTTTGTCCTCTATTGCTTGGAAAACTTTTGGTTATTCGCATATTGTGCCGATTACACATACTCTGTTTTCTTTTAACAGAAGAACCAATCACCCTTTAGGAGTCCTTCCTTAGTTTCCTATAACTTTAGGAGGGAAAACAATCTTTATTGATGTTATGGTAGTCTAGGACCCCTTGGATTTAGATTTACTCCTTGGGTGAGATTATGTCTATGCCATGAAAATTATTGTGTACACTCTCTTTCATGTGATATCTTTCCCTCAAAATGGAAGAATGGTTACTTTTGATCAACTTTCGTTCATTGGACCTGACTTGACCATAAACCCAATGACCTCCCTAAACGGGTCTTATATGCAATTGGTATCACCTCTAACACAAGTCAATTATGTGGCATTGCCTCCCATGACTTCAAATTCCGATGACTTAGATCTGGTAGTTGACATGGTGATCTCTTAGGTAGGGCTATTGGAGCATGGTATCCTTACCCTTGACGTGACCCTCAACATGTGTTCCTTCCAGAGCATTGTTCTTCCATCCAGTGAATCTCTCTTGGAATCCATGACCGAGTTTTGTCCCTTGACATGGTTTCCTTCTAGAGCATTATCCTGTTGGAAGCCATGACCAAGAAGAGTCCACGAGCATAGTTTTCCTCTCTGTGGAAAGCTCGTTAAAAAATGAAACATAATCTGTGAGCATAGTTTCTCTTCTCTGTTCCAATCTCATTAAAAATTGAAATAGAGGCCTTGAGAATAGTTTTTCTTCTCTGTAGAAATCTCGTTAAAAAATGAAACAAAAATCTGGGGATTGAACCTGGAGTCTTGAGTATAGTTCTTTTCCTGTGTCAATCTTGTTAAAAAATGAAACAATCACCTCTCATGTCAGGTTGAGTCTTTCGCTAGATCTCATAGATGTTGAGTCGAGTCTTTCGTTAGGTCTCATTTTTGAACCTTCATTTCATCCACTTATATCCTTTTTCTCCATCTAGTACAGAAATTGGTGACAACCTCAAAATCACTGAATGAATTGAAGCTTGGGGGGCATGTCTCCAACATTTGATTATCATTCTAGAGTTATGCCACTATATTTTCAAGATGGGGGTAGAGTACCAACCATCCATGGGTATCCCAACCTTTGGAATTTACGTTGGGAATTTACAAGCATAGTTTAATTTTGTTTCAAGCTTGTTTAAAAGTGAAACCAATACTGAGCTTAGTCTTTTTTCTTTCTCGTGCTCATAAATACATGAGAATTTAACCGAGTATACTTTTATCACTTTTTCGGACTCGTAAAGGTTATACGAAAAAGGAACCCCTTGGAGTCTTCTTTAAGCTCTTTTCAGACTCTCTAAACATGAAAAGATTATCAAGTGATCTTGATTCCTTTCCCGCTCATTAAAATGTTTGAAGGGTGTCTTTCGAGTGATAATTTATCTCTTTTTAGGCCTTGCGAGACTAACATTACAAAAAAGGAAAACCCTAGAGTCGTCTTTAAGTTCTTTTAGACTCTCTAAACATGAAAAATTACCGAGTTTACCTTCTCTAGACTCGTTAAAAAAATCATACATTGAAGGGCCTATATGGGACCGAACCCTTAATTCTTCCAGTTCGTTAAACAAAGGAGGAGGGACTTACTGAAGGTGAGTTATATCAAGCATGTGTTATCCTCCTTGAGCTCTTTAAATTAAAAATACATACTATCTGGATGGGGGAACAATTTGAAGGAAGAAAGCCAAGCAGTTTTTGAAAACATTACAAGTCACTCTTACGGTCGCCCTTGAACATGAAACTTTGTCTTTGCAAGCATTTTAAATCCGCTAAACCTCTGCACTGAACCAATACTCTAATTTTTTCTTACTTCTTTGGGTCACCCGACAAAAGTCACAGTATCCATTTCATCATCATGTTTTGGTCCATGTCATGTTTCTTCTATTGTTCCTTAGTGTTCAAGGGAAGTATCTGCCTCGAAAGTCAACCATCACAAATTTCCTATTTCAATACATGTGTCAGTCAACCTTCATTTGATCCACCAATTTACATCTCTATGTCAGTTTCATTTCCTTGATGGGGGATACATCAAGGCCATCCTACGACGAGTCGATTCCTATCGACCTCAACACATTATCTAGGAACTAGACTTAGAAACCAATTAGTAACTTGGGACCTGGATGCCTCAATGGAAGGCCTCCTTGCTTCCGAAAGTGGGTTTACATCATTGACCCATGATTAGGTGATTCCACGAATGTTTGAATTCAGCTCATCTATTCAGATTTGCTGGAATGTACTAGGGTACCTTGGGAATCATTGACATCAATGGTGATTTCCCTTGCACTTGTTAACAGTTTACCTCATTGACCGGTAATCAAGTGGTCTTTTCCATGTTCAAAATCTAGACATCTATTCACATGGTTAGAGTCGTACCACATTAGGATCATATAAGAAGACCCTGGGTTGATTGATCACTCTGGTATGTACTTTACCCAAGTTGCGACGAAGTTTCTCTTGAACATTGACACATATAATATAACATATATCCACTTTGTATTTGTCTGTGGCTATGTCTTGTCGTCTCATTGATCCATTGTGTATTTTTTGTGGCTATGATTAGTTCATATCATGGAATTATATATCCACATTGTATCTTGGGTGGATATACCTTTTTGTTAATACAATTATGGATCCCCAATGTATTTTATGGAGGCCATACCTTGCAAGTCTTTATCATCCAAGCATAGGTATTCCTGCCTTGGGTTTGAAACATATCATGATATTTGTTTGATGGTTTTTTGTAGCTTCTAGCAGGTTCTCTGAGTCCATACCCTTGCTTGAAAATGTATACAAAGTACTTCAGTCATCACATCTTCTAACATCACACTTTTGGGGGAAATCTCTTACTCACTCCAATGATGACTTATTGTCGTCATTACCAGTGTCGCTATTGGGTATGTGTTATATTCTTTGCACGAGTAGTAGTGTCTGAGCACCTGCGCCAGGCACGTAGGGGGGTAAGAGGGGGGGCTTCTAGGCCCCCCCTCGGGGGGTGCAGGGGGGCGGAGCCCCCGGCGCGAGGGTTCAGGGGTAGCGCCCCTGAAAAAAAAATTTTGGGCCGACGTATTTTCGCCGGTTTCGGGCCGACATATTATCGCTGGGCCGACATATTTCCGGGATGACATATTTTCGAGACCACATGATATTAGGTGGTTTTGGGCACATGGTTTTTTGCCGATGGTTTTCTATTTCCGGTTAAGGAATTAGGGTTTTGGACTAATCCAGGTCATTGGGTTAGGGTTTTGGATGCCACTA
>JASDQU010370726.1:250020-261914 GCA_032191745.1 Picea mariana | reverse complement strand
GAGGGAGATGCTACACTATTATCAATTTTAGTAGTCATTCCCAAATGAATCCCAAATGTTCAAGGAGATTATGTGAAAAGTCCAAAAAGAAGGAATTTAATTAAGGAAGTTGATAGAAACAATGCAATAAGATCAAGATTTATTGGGGAGAATGATATACTCTGGTACAAGAGAAAAATATATTTACCCAACCCTTCCAAATTCAAAATCCAAGTCTTAATTAAAATAAAATATTCCCCAACTATAGGCCATGTTGGATTTTTCAAAGCAAACTACAATATATGGAAATCCTTCTTGTAGAAAGGAATGAAGATTGATATTCAAAAATATGTGGTTGAATGTGACACTTATCAGTGCTACAAGTTCAAATCAGTGGAACCTATGGGTATCCTTCAACTCCTTCATATTCCAAATTAGAAATGAATGAAAGTGTTTATGTATTTTATCACGGGTATCCCTACCTCAAAGGGGAAGGATAAAATATTTGTCATCATAGACCAATTAAACAAATATTATCAATACATTGAAATATAAAGCCGATCAAATTGCTAATATTAATGTGAAAAATATCTATAAACTCCATGGGTTTCCCAAAGTTATTTTCAATGATAGGGACCCCAAATTTACTAGAAACTTTTGGAAGGAATTGTTCCACCAAGTCGGGACCACATTGACTAGGAGCATTTCATACCATCCCAAAATATATGGACAAACTAAAGTGGTAAATAAATAACTTGAATGATACATGAGGAATTTTTTGAATGACCACCAATCACAGTGGAATAATTGGCTACACCTTGCAGAATGGTGGTATGACACTGGTTATCACATTTTAGCAAAAAATCACCCCCTTTGAGTATTCATATGGATATCCACCACCATCAACAAAAGAGTATGTTGCTACCAATTTCAAAGAACCTATTGTACAAAAAATTCATGTAATACCCTAGTTTTGAGTCCCTGAATTAATAATGTATTTTGTTTAATTGATGAAAGGTCAGAGTGCCTAAACAAATAAAAGGGGCCAGAGTGCCTAGGAAATGTAATACTTTCATCATTATTAATAATAAAGTACATCGTTGGCTGAAAAATAGAGAGGGACAAGAGTTATAGGGGGCTGTGATTCCACAAAAGAGGGGGGACCAAGGGACTAAACCTTTACACATTGTTTAATTAATTATCACCCATGGGTGTGTTGGGGGAGCATATGAGGGGGTGCATGAATCTCTTGGGGAGAACATGATAGAATTGGAGTGTCTGGATACAAAATCCCTATTCTTTATTATCTTTGGGTGAAGAAGTTGTTTAGTTGTTTAGTTGTGGGGATAAATCACTCATTCATTTTTATTTTCCCCATTCATTCTTACTCTAGGTCTAGGCATGAGGAATTAATTAAGGGAAGAGAAGATCCATTTTTTATTGGTTGTAAGTGATTGTTTATTATTTCAGTAATGAATTGATGCATGAGTGCATGGATGCATTGGCATTATGATAAAGCTGGTCACACCTTCCAGTCCTGGGGAGTTCCAACATTGATATTCTTTACCAGATGCATTGGAGCCAGGGAAGGAGGTGGACATCCTGAGGGACTACGTGGTAGTGAAGGGGGTTTTATCTCTTGGGGTGTGCAGGATGGGAGAAAAGAGATGGTAAACTTTGGATTGTTTTGTGTTGAGAAACCTTTGAGAACTTGAGTGTTGATTGGTTTGGGAAATTGAGTGTCATCCTAGAACCCATCCTTGTGAATTCATAGCCCTGGCTCGAGGATTACTTGCTATTGAGACTTAGAACAATGGTGTCTAAGGTTGAGTGGAAATTCCTTAGCTTGCAAGCAGCTGGTGACTAGTTTTGTTAAAAGTAAGTGCTCTTTGTCATTGTGTTTCTCTACTTATACATAATTATTTTTGTTCTGTATTGATTAATATCTATGAGATATGCATAAATAATGTGTATTCTTGTTGGTTATTGTTGTGCATGGCATACTATTCTTTATTTTATAGTTTAACATGAATCTTCATAACTGCATATGTTATTTCATGATTATTTATTTAGTTTTTGGTATCATTTTTTCAAATTGGCTCAAGAAGTGCATTCTTGGGTTTGTTGGTGGCTAGGTATGTCACAGTTTGGTATAAAATATTCTTGGAGGGAATTCTAGAGGTTGTGTTCCTAGCCTATGGTGATGGTTGGGTGCGTGACACTACCTAGCCAATTATAATGACATCCTTCATATCCTAAACAATCATCTTGACCAAGAAAGGAATTGAATCAAGAAACAAGATGATTCAAAGAGAAATAATTGTGAATTTGAAGTAGGACATTGGGTGTTCATTCAAATTCAACCATACAAGAAAAGCCCACTTAAAAATTACAAAAATTATAAATGTGTGCCCAAGTTTTATGGTCTTTAACAAATATAGAACATAGTAGGCCAAGTAGCCTATTCCTTAGATATTTTGAAAAAAGGGTAAGCTACATGATTTTTTCCATGTTTCATGTTTGAAGAAAAACTTAGGCCCAATAACTCCCACATAGTTAGAATTTCCCCTTTTGGATGAAGAAGGGAGACTAGTACTAGAACCAAAGGGAATCTTAGAAGTTAGAACCAAATTCATTCATTTAAGAAATGAAAACAAGTACATTATAAAGTGGAGGAACCTATTAAAATATGAAGCTACTAAAGAGAATGGATAATTTAAATCAAGTAATTCATCTTTACAATGTTTCAAGGATGAAGCATTTTAGGAGGAGATGCCTTGTAGATGTTTCTAGACTTCCTCCAACATTGGAAAGGTCTAACTGAGAAGAACGATTTTTGACTGGCCCAACCTAGTGCCTTCGGCAGTCACCTGGGCCCCAAATCCCAAAAAAACATCGTTTAGGGCCTCAAAACGGCCCCAAAAGTTTGGAACCCAAAAAACTGTCAAAAAACTGCCAAGGTGGAAAATATTTTTTAATCTGGATCAATTACATTCTAAATTATTACGAGAAACACCCAAAGTGTTAGGTTGTTTGAAGAATAATCCATGATATAAGAAAAATAACATGAGAATTTAGTAAAACCACCTTGGGTCATATAGAGCTTCTAAATTATGATTCAAAAAATAGTTCTTAGCTACAATAGTCTAGAATATCTTCTAAAGTCCAACTTCCCCTATGCCATAGGTCGATGTCTCTATTTGTTGAACTTTAATGACTAAAAATAGTAAAGTCAAAATAAGACAAAATTGAAATATATTAAACCAAATTTGCATGTCAAGATCAGTCATGCAGACTCGGTGACTTGGTAGTTTCATGCTTTCCATCATAGGAATCCCATTGTGTGAATAATTCATCACACACATGCATGTAAGGAAACCTGTGTTGATCCATCGAAAAAATGAGGTTTCCTTGCTTTCTTTGAACTGTTGAGTGTACTTCTCTATTTTCATAATCAACCACTCCAGTCTATCTATTGTCCTGACTTCAGTGACCAAAAACTTCTACAAGTGGCCACATTTTACTGTAGATGTACCTTTGATGTGATCTACATGTTTTTGGGAAATTTCCTGGAATTCTAACATCACTGCTTAAAACCCCCATAATTCCTCTAGTGACCCAAAACTCAACAATTAGATATTGAGAATTTTTTTTATTAGCTAAATATCCCTAACTTGTGGGATTGGCCTATGACTAAGATGCCATGACCCAGGGGATTCTAAGCCATCAAAATCACCCGAGGATCGCACCCGGCATGGACCTCGCCATCCCTTAACATGGATAGATTTTAGGTGCCCCTAGAGGTTTCAAACCAGTGACTTCACTTACGGAGTGCCTTAACAACGCACTCCCTTACTAACTACTCTACACCATGGGGACAGCTAGATATTGACCATTATTCAATGAATTGTTTCCTAATATTTATAGCATTTTGACCATTTTTCCTCCATTCAAATATTCAACTCAACGGCTAAAATCACCCAATATTTAGTAACTCCCAAGTCCTTGCATTCTAGATATGCTACCATAAGACAAAATTTGGATGTTATGGTCTTCATCACCTCGGGATTTCTATATCTCTTTGATATATCCAATGTAATATATGGCCTTGGTTCCTTTATCACTCCATTTAAGAAATTATTTTTGGTCTATTGAGAATAGTGATGTCTCTTCTTGATAGTCTATTACCTTCTACAAAAATGTGTCGCTTACCAACTTATAATTGGAATGCTCTTTTAAAATATCTCCCTTTAAATTGGACACCATCTCCATGGCTTCCTTGTAATAATGTATTGAATGTCTGAGGGATTTTTATTCCTTTCACATACCCTCCACTTATATTTCCTTTGTTCTATCCCTGTCAATAGTGGCATGTGAGATAGATACTCCAAAATTTATTAGCTCACTCAATTTGTCTATTTTAGCATCGAACACGGTTTCATCGAATGTACACAACACAACATTGTATACACTAATTTTCATTTTCTCTATGTCCTCTTAACAATGGATTTCCTTTTGCGGTCATAGTAAATGGACTCTATGTCAACCACCTCATCTATTGGCTTGGGAATTTTTTGATCCCCCCAGGAAAAAACATTTTCCAAGATTCCTAGGGTATGAAAATGCTCTATAGTAGGTTCGTTTTCCTTTTTCCACTACCTAGGCCTTTCTTGATGCTTCATCCTATGTTGATGCTAGTGGATATGTTTKCTACTGACCYTCACCAAGTTTCTGTGTCATTGAAGGTGCCTCATTTTTYTCATTTTGGGATGGGATGGATACWTGATTTTCATTGGTTGCTTCTAACATAAMTTTTCTCTTCTGGTCAGCTTCTTGAGTTGTACTAGCCACTTCAGATTTCTCAGTGGTATGAGTTTTAGTGGGCTCTTGGGATAGTCTTTCAATKCCATGATMAATTTCATTTTCTATGGGGAGCTTTGTCTACACCACTTCCTCCTCTTATTCTTGAGTCAACCCAATTATTTCTTGAGAAGGGATCTCAGTAGGATGGGATTCTATTGGATTCTCAATAGGTTGTTTTKATTCCTCCTATTCCTTCTTCTTTTCTTCTTCGTGTTTTCTCAACAATTCTTGTGTTACCATGTTTTTCYRTTCCAAATATTTCTTTCCCTTTTCTTCCTTCTCTTTCCTTTCATGTTCCTCCAAGGATTTTATTCTTTTTCTGCAATTCTTCTTCATTATTTCAATAAATCTCTTGTTCTTAGAGTGCTCTATTTTTTTCTTCTTGGATGGATTGGCACTTTTCTTCTTCTTTTAACTAGATATATTCAACTCTTCTAGCTTCGTATGCTTCCCTATTGGCTATGCCACTTTGGGTTATTACCTCCATCTACTCATTTAGATATGATTTTTTGAAAGTTGTGAGACCCGGGGTGGCCTTTCTCTCCAAAACTTGCGCCCAATTCTATGCATCCTTAGTCAATACTTCTTTACATTTTTCATGAGCATATGGCCAGCTGCAGGAAAATTTCTCATCATTTTTTAGCACCAAACCTTTGGGGTCATGTCTCCTATACCTACCAGTTTCAAACCTATATTCCAAATGACTTAAACCCTCCTACTTGGCATGTGTGGTATCCTTAAAAAAATAGTATTAAAGCTAGAAAACATAGGGAATAAAATCCCTCTTGTTATTCTTAATCAAAGAGGCATTAAATCCTTGAAGAATAGTTTGATAGCATATTTCCCCAAGAACTACATTAGCAAGAACATATGGGAGTAGAAAATGATGAGAACTAGTAACACCAAATATCTTGAGATATGTATGGTTCTCTTCTATGTACCAATTATCAATGTGTGAAAGAATTTTATTTTCATTCTTGTACAGCCTCAAACACTCTTGGAAAAAAATAATAGCATATAGGTGAAGGATAAGTTCCAAATCATGGCATAAGATATTTTTTATTTTTTTTCCCACAATATGTTGAATTAAACATGCATAGGGTAATATGAAATGTGTCAACTAAGGTTCAATTCTGCAAAGACAATTTTTGAACATATTGCATCCAATAAGTAGGAAGCCATGTAAATTGAAGGAAATTCGCATGCCTTAGGTTTCTAAGCTTGATTAATTATAATACTAATCTATGTAGTGATTTAATAGATCCCCAATTAAACATATCTACAGTGGTGACCACTATATAAATAATTGGCACCCATGCCTTAGTAAAACATGAGCGGTCTTTATTTCCATATAACCAACATATCATGACCATGATGTACATACCTCCCAACAACTATAACACATTGCATTGGTTCTCGTAAACCTATTACACTATACCACTCTAAGGATCAGTTGAAATATTTATTGTCTTCTTTCCATCATTTGTCCAAGATTTTTCTTATATCATGTTGATTATAAAAAATTGTTACAAAAATAGTGTTGAGTAACACTTTTGGTTCTATTAATTTATAATATTTATTGATATCCAAGGGATGAATTGTCTCCACACATTGTCCCTTCTCATCATTGAATAAACACTTCTTTATTTCAGTATGGTTGATAATCCACTCTATTGCCTCTATGTAAGGAAAAACTAGGGACATGACTACAAATGAATGCAACCGAGACAGTCGAATGTTGGGGAAAATCAGAACCTACCAAAATCATTGTTTTGACACTTCTTCACAAAACCCCAAAGTGAATATTCCAACAATATTATTTCAGTGTTGTGGGAAAAACTTGATCCATGGCACTTTTCTACTACCATTGAATTGACCCTTGGTGTGATTTACATCGAGACTTGGTAGGAATATTTTTGCGTCTGAAAGGTTATCAAGGTTTAACAGAAAAGTATACCTTCAAAAACATGTTGGATCTTAGCATAAAATGAGAAACTTTTAAACTTATTATCACTCAGGGAAAACTTGTTATTTACTAGCTTTCTGTTGACCCCCGATAAGCTTATCAACACTTGCTAGAAATGTGTATTTTCGGCGTGAGTGCTTGGATAAAAAATATTCCTTCACTTGTTTTACATGATCCCCAATGATATTATTAGCACTTTGTGAAAAGGTTTGATTTTTTTTTTAAATTCTCATATATTTGATTTTTCTTGAAATACTATTTTTTGGGTTTTTCTTGATCTTATCATTTTTTAGGTTTGTTAAACAAATAGATGCATAAAACAATTTAAATAAAACATGAACCAATGAAGGTCAAAAATATTAACTATAAAAAGGAAAAGTGGTGCCAAAAATAAAAATAAAAATATGTTGTTTTGTGTACTTAACAAATGGTGATTTATTAGATGATACTAGTATCTCTTCT
Organism: Picea mariana; assembly: GCA_032191745.1. NCBI lineage: Eukaryota > Viridiplantae > Streptophyta > Pinopsida > Pinales > Pinaceae > Picea > Picea mariana. Next base: position 254,644 of record JASDQU010370726.1, on the reverse strand, counting down.
TATGCCTTCAATCAAGAACAAAAAATTTCAAGTTACATATATTTGTAAAAACAAAAAAAAACACCCATATGTTCTTTAATGCAATTTATAAATCATCCTTCACTTTTTCATGGCAATATGACTTTAGCTAGATATAAGAAATAAGTCCTTTTGATCATTGATCTGTATTTTGAGTGAGAAACCAAGTTGAATCCAATATCTAATAATAGGGAAGTATTTCTTTGGTAATCTCTAGGTAGCCTCATCATCCTTCTGGTGTCGCTCTGTTGTCGATGAGCATCCATAGCCCCAACAGAGCTACCCTAATATCACAGACCTTGCTTTTTTTCCAACAAGCATCCATAGCCCTAGCATAGATATATGCATTTCCTCATTAATAAACATGTTCTACAAAGTTCTTTCTCTTGATTTTATTCTCTCTCTCTTTTTATTCTTTCTTTTAAAATAATAATTAATTCAAGGAACGTGCATGAATAGTCATGGAATATTTGAGGATGATATTTGTTATTAAAGGGATGAACCAGACCCTTAATTTTTAAATCTTACCCATTCTAAAAGAAGCGAGACACTCATCATTTTCCCTTAATTATTTATATCATGATTTCTAAAGTACATGACCTTTCTATCTTTTCAGAATTAATAATAGTCATTTCCACCACCAACAAAGCCTTGTATTTTCTCAAACTTGAGTGTAAAAGAAGTTATAAGTATTTTTTGACTACTACTCATTCTCACTATAAACTCACTTTACTTTCGATATTTAAAACAAAAAAAGTGTTTAGCTGTGACATAGGGTGTCATGTTCCATAGACCATAAATTGAAAACTCAACATTTCCCAAGAATTATTTATGGAAAGAAAACAAAATTAAACATGAAAATCATGCAAAGAGAGACTCRGGMAATGAAAGTAACATCATGCAAATCAAAATGTAAAAATAACAAATGGAACCAATGCAAAAATAAAAACAACAAACTATAATACAAAACTACTTGTGAGAACAACTAGGTGAAAAATTGTTTAAGAGTTTGATCATTAATAGGGACAAGATCCAATTCTCCCTCYAGACTTTGTAAATGATATTTGTCAGCCCATTTTTTCTCATTAATMTGGTAAGGACCAATCCACAAGTTYTGGAACTTCATATCTTTTCCCTTTKATTYGTTAACTTTATCCCATTTTAATACCAAAACGCCTATGTTGAAGTTCTTATCACAAACCTTATGTTTATCAAGCCACTGCTTAAATATCTATTGGTGTGCTACAAATTTTTGTTTGTCCTTTTCCCTTTCTTCCTCCAACATAAGGAGTGTATCAGTTCATCGTTGCATAGAAAAGAGAGGATGACCTCTTGAGGCTTGAGATAATTGTAGGGAAGGGAGGAAGATGTTTGTTGGCAATATTGCTTCCTGGCCATATAACAGAAAATATGGGGAAGTACCGAAGGATTCCTTAGGGGTCACTTTATCATCCTAGAGTGTTTTGTGCAAAGAATTATGTCAATTTCTATGGATTTTTGCAACAGTCTTTTTCAAGATGAAAATTAAGTTTTTATTAGTAGAATCAACTATCCCATTTCCTTGAGGATAATAATTAGTAGAATATCTAAAAATAATCCCCTTTTCCAATGAAAATTCATTCAACAAAATAGAGGAAAAGTAGGCATCATTATAAAAATAAATCACAAAAGGTACCTCAAAGCTCGTAATCAAATATTGTTCTAAAAACTGAATAACAACATTTTCTTAACTTTTTTTAGGGGTATGGCTTCAAACCATCGAGTGAAACAACATGTTGTTGTCAAAATTTATTTTTAATATTTTGATGAGTGAGGGTTTATTTTTCCAATTGTGTCTAGTCCCCATTGCTTGAATGGTCTACTAATTGAAACTAGTTTTAAAGGTATTGAAGCTTTCTTCTCCCTTACTGTGCTCACTTGAAAAATTCTACATTTTCTTACATAAGCATGTACATCCCAAAAGAGAGTAGCCCAATAATATCCAACCCTTCAAACTTTGTGATTTTTGGTTTCCCCGATAAAATTTCCTCCAATATTCCCATCATGAAGGTATTTCAAGACTGTCTCAGCATCCTCTCTTTTTAAACATCACTGTAGAACTCCATCATATTTTTTTTGAAATAAAACAATGTTGTTCATTGTTATTTCTGGATATTCTTTCCCTCTTCTCAACGATCCAATCTCAAATCTCCTTTAAAGCTAAAGATCAGTGCTCCTTTCTAACATCATTTTTGGAATTTTTTCCCTGATGATGGTTGGAGTGTCCACTCAAAATGTATTTCTTTTAGGACATTTCAAAACTATTGAAATAGTTTATATCCAGAAATAACAATGAGAATTATTACAAACCATGAAAACCTACAGTCATAGATACTAAAACAATGTTGATCAATCTATATTGAGAAAATATTAAATTTAACACCCTTCTCTTTCTTGAAGTCATATGATTAGGACACACTCCATGATCTAAGAGATAGATCATATCTCAATACCAAGAGTGCCCATGAGGTGGTGGTATAAAAGTTTCATTGTTGACACAATTAGAGAACTCATTTTCCTACCCTACTTCTTCTTTGAGTAGAACATCTTGGGATTATGCAACTAACCTACACAACCCTTCACCTTTCACAATATGGGAAGGTTTTATTTCTAGATCAAAATCTTGTACAAAATTCATACAATTCCCTCTATGCTCACCTAACTCTTGTTGGGTATACAAATATCGCACTATAGGGTGAGGTACTATGACCTTAGTGTGGTTCTTGAGGATATATGGCCTAAAATGTTTAATAAATTTGTACACCACAAAAGCTTCTGTATTTATGGTTGGGTAGATCCATTTTCCTTAGATATTAGTACTCATGAAAGAGACATGAGCTTCATCATTCTCATCATTCTTTTGTGTCAATATTGTAGAAATATATTGATCAGAAGAGCAATTATATAAAAATAAACCACAATTAAAATCATGACTTTTCAACACTTGATCATTTGAAATAGAAATTTTGATTTTTTCAAATGCTTCCTTTTCTTCATTATTTCATTTGAATTATGAGTTTTTCAAATCATTTTTTTCAATGGCTATATTGTCTCAGCAAAATCAGGAATGGATTTTCTAACAAAATTAATCTCTCCAATGAAAGATTGCATTGATTTATTGTTATGGGCAAAAGAAAATTGAGATAAAACTTTTACACATTCAAGATCGATTGTTATTCCTTTTGATATGATATGACCTAATAGTTTTCCTCCAGTAACCCCAAAAATAATTTTCTTTTTATTTAGATAAATTATGTATTGTATGCACCTTTAAAGGATTTGAGTAAGATGTGAAATATGATCACCTCTATTTCTTGAATAAACAATCACATCATCTAGATAGACTACCACACCCCTATTAATTAAACCTCTAAAAGAAACATTTGTTTATCTCTTAAAAATATCCCTAGCATTAATTAAACCAAAAGGCATTTGTTTATATGTAAAAGTACTTCATTTGGTTTGAAATGTAGTGTGGAGCCTATCCTCCTCTAATGCTAAGACTTAATTATAACTAGAGAATCCATAAAGGAGTGAGAACATCTCAGATAATGATATTGTCTATAGCATTTGTTCAATGGGTGGGAATAGATAATTATCCTTTTTGAAAGCCTTGTTCGAGTTCCAAAAATCCACATAGAGATGGATTTCCCTAGTTTTCTTTCTGACAGTCAAAATATTGGAAACTGATGTTGAGTGTCTTACTTGGAAAATAATATGTGTCTAGAAGTTTCTTGATTTCTTTTTGTATTATAGGTTCGAGGGAAGGATGAAACCTATGAATATTTTGTTGAAATTTTTTAGCATATTTTTTCATTGGTATGGTATGATGGATAATTCATGTATTGTAGGTTTTCATATCTTCATAAGACCAAGAAAAAATGTCATTATAATTTTTGAAAATTTTAACATAAGATTATCTTTCTAGTTCAAAGAAATCCTTGTCAATATTCACATTTTTTGGATCTTCCATAGTACCTAGATTCAAAACTTCATAGCTCAAAGTGGAACTATTTGTTTTGGCATTTGGTGATCTTTTAAACCTCTTTTGTAGATCAAAACATTTCTCCATGTTAGTGATTCCTTTAGGCATGGTGTCTAATTTGGATTCACTTATATTTTATAATATTTCTCTATATATGTCTGAAACTCTTCATCATCTATGGCTAGATATTTGAAGTTTTCATTATTGGTAAGAAATTCAAAACTCTATTCATCTCCTTCAAAAACATTATAATTGGTAATGTTGTTCGGGACCGAGGGTTTGTATAATAATTCATTAGAAAATCTAATTTCCTCAAAATCTTCCAATGGAGATACCCTAGAAGTAGTAGTGGCTAAATAATCAACCACAATATTTTTAGACCTCGGCACCATGATGATGTTAAAGGCCATAAACTTGTTCATTAATATGTGTACCTCTTACTGATAATTTATGAAGTGTGGTGAATTGTAGTGGATGGTATTTTTTTGTTTGTTGGATTATAGTTTTAGAATCCCAAATATTTAATTTTCTCAATTTTTAAATCAACAAACTTTTTGAGGCCTTGTACAAGTGTTGGACACA
>JASDQU010370726.1:193777-208910 GCA_032191745.1 Picea mariana | reverse complement strand
TTACACATGATATACTTTGTATAACTCAATCAATGTGAACTGGAGGAGAAACAATGTGCCATAGTGGTGGTCTAGAGTGATCTAGACACACACCAACAATTATGGAAGTGAACTGCCACCTAGTTTAGTCTCTCAGGCAATTACGGAAGTGAACTGCCACCTAGTTTAGTCTCTCAGGCAATTACGAGAGTGAACTGCCACCTAGCTGAGTTAGCTAGTCAACCAGTCTTCAGTTAATTGACTGAAACAGAGTGTAGTGAGGATTAGATCAAGGAATCAAGGGTAATGCACCTTTCTAGTGATGAAACCAAGGATAATGCGCATTATCATGGTGATGATCCCAATGTTGCATGGTGACAAAACCAATGCAGTATCTAGAACCAACTCAACTAGTCAAACTGAAGTGTCAAGTGAAGAGAATATTCTCTAGGTGGAATATTATCCCCTAAACTTTAGGAGACCAAATTATGACTAAATAACATAGCAAAAACCTTAGGACCTTAGGAAAAAAAAATCGTAGGTGCGTGTGAATTAACTCTAACACCCCCCCTAAACATCACTATGGTGAAAATAAAGAATGGGTCCTGGCAACGAGGCCATGTTAGGTACCCAAATACAAAAGATACACTGAAATAAAGTGAGGAAAGAGGGAAAACCTCATGGGAAACCCCACCCCCCTCAAGGTACAATGTATGTAAAAATAAGAGCTGACAGTTGCTAGGCAACTATGTCCTTCACTCCAAGACGACTTCGCAGAGAGTGAAACTTATTCTTAGTGAGGGTCTTGGTGAAGATGTTTGTCACCTATTATTATGAAGGATAGAACTGTAGGTTGATGATACCCTTCTGTAAAGTCCCGGATGTAGTGCATGTAGATCTTAATGTGCTTCGTTCACTGCCTCTTAACTGGATCTCTGCATAACTTCAGAGTGCTCTGGTTGTCACACCAGATGACGATCGGTCGATGAAACTGAATTCCCAACTCAGTGAGAAAATTTTGTAGCCACATAGCATGAATGGTTATGTTAAATACCCCTCTGTGCTATGCCTCGGCTGAAGAAATAGAAATAGCAGCCTTCTTCTTGCTCGACCAACAGATAGGCTCGGAACCAAGACTGAGTGAGTAACTAGATGTGGACTTGTGATCAATGCTATCTCTAGCCTAGCTAGAATCAATAAACTCGATGAGATATAATGTAGATTATGCTGCATAATGAATCCCAAAGGTGATGGTACCCTGTACGTATCGAAGGATACGCTTTGCAGCCTTCCAATGTAGCTCATTTGGCTCCTGCATGAACCTGGATATTGCACCAACTGCATAGGAGAGGTCTGGTATAGAGTGTGTGAGATACAACAAGCTCCCCACTAGCTTTCTTTACAGTGTGCTTTCAACCAGTGGAGTATCCCTGCCATCCTCAAGTTTCACTCCTGATAAGAAAGGAGTCGGAGCAGACTTGCAGTCTGTCAAGTGAAATCTCTCAAGGAGATCTCGTGCATACTCGTCCTGAGAATATTAGATTCTTGATGCATCCTGACTGATCTCGATTCCAAGGAAGCAGTGTAGAATACCCATGTCTGTCATCAAAAAAATGTCATGTAGAATCCTCTTGACTACAACAATCATTGATGTTGAGCAATTGGTGATCAAAAAATCATCAACATACAGAACTAAGAGTAGAAGTGAATCAGTCATCCTGATCATGTAGATAGTCGAGTCTAATTTACAATGTACAAATTTTTGTCACAGAAGGTAGGATTTCATCTTGGCATACCATGCCCTTGAAGCCTTCTTGAGGCCATAAAGAGATTTCTTTAGTCGAAAAACCAAATATGAATCATGTATAAATCCCTGGGGCTGCTTCAGATATATCTCCTCAGAGATATCACCATGAAGAAATGCATTCTTTACATCCATTTGATGGAATTCCTCTCCCTTGGCCTTCGCAATGGCAAGTGATAAACATATGGAATCCATCTTCGTTATTGGAGCAAAGGTCTCATCATAGTCAATTACATGCACATGTTGAAATACTTTGGCAACAAGCCTAGATTTATATCTACTAATATTTCCATCTGTTGCACTCTTGGTCCTATAGACCCATCTGCATCTGACAATTTTCCTTCCAAAAGGAAGGGGAACCATATCCCAAGTCTGGTTCTCAAGGAGGCATTTGTACTCCTCCTGCATAGCATATTCCCAAAAGGGATTTCTAGCAGCCTCGCCATAAGACTATGGATCTGAAGACTGAACCAAGAAAATACACCTAGAGGGAAATGGTTCAGTGACAGTGAGTGAAATAAGAGGCTTCTCAAAATCAGATCGAGTCCTCCTAGTATCGGTTGGATCACCAACAAGATCCCCTGCATCATGAAGAGTAGTTTGTTCCCACTTCGATCTCTGCTTTGGCTCTGCATCTGCATCTGTATGATATGAATCTGCATCTCATTGTATTGACTCTATATTTGGATCATTTCAGTCCTTTGAAGTAGAGCTCTCATATGAAGAAGAGTCAGAATGTGCATCCTCATCATCTCGGATAGGTGGAAGAATGAAGGTGTCTTCATGAGGTTGTTGAGTTACATGTGAGACACTTTCCTCAAATTAGAGACTTTTCTCAATGATGAGTCGATGCGAGGAAAGATCAATAATTATGTATCCATTCACACCGTCAAGGTATCCAATAAAAATAAACTCAGTTCTCTATGGATCAAGTGCCTTCCTCTTTTCAGAGGGAATCTGGGCCCATGCACGTGAACCGAAAATATGAAAGTGGGTCACTTCTAGTTTGAGGCCACTTCAAGCCTCGTAGAGGGTCTTATCCGTGACATATATATGGGGAGATATGTTTTGGATGTATTTTTCACAATTAAGTGCTTCGTCCCATAGTTTCTTTTAGATATTTGTTTTTCCACTCATAAAGTTTGTTTTACTATGGAGTATAGGGAACTGTGTGTTGCAACTGAATCCCTGCCTCATGAAAAAGATTATGGATCTCATGATTGACATACTCTACCCCATTATCAGTTCTTAGGACTTTTATTTTCTTTCCAAACTGTGTCTCAACTAGGGATTTGAAATCTTTGAGGTGTTGAAATACCTCGCATTTTTTCCTGAGGAAGTAAATCCATGTGAAATGTAAAAATTCATCAAAAAAAATGAGAACAAACATCACTTTGATTATGTATGGATGTGGAAAATGACCCATGAGGTCACTATAGATCATATCTAAAGGAGAGGAAGCTCTCTGAGTCTTTCCTTTGTCGAATTTCTCTTGAGGGTGTTTTCCAAGAACACATCCCTCACAGACTCATTTGGATAAATGGATGGTTGGTAGACCATCAACCAATATTTTCTTGCTAAGTTGTTTCATATATATGAAATTCAAATGTATGAACCTTTTGTGCCATATCCTACTACTTTCATCAGCATGGGTAAGCAGTAAAGCATAATCTGGTTCAATAAATTCAGAAAATGTATGCAATCTAGATTGATGATTTACCTCACTGGTACAACCCTAGAATTGGTTTTCATGTCATATATATCCATTGCATTTGGTTTGAATATGAATTTATTTCTGGTTCCGAAATTCATCATCTGATACATGGAGAGAATATTGACAGAAATTTTGGGAATGTGCAGCACATTCTCGAAGCTTCTGTTGGTGAGTTCAATCCTTCCTTTGTCGGTGATCTCGACTAGAGAGTTGTCCCCCATCAAAATAGGATGACCTTTGCATGCATCCAATGAAAAATAGACTTTTTTTGTGGCATCCATGTGATGTGATTCTCTTGAATCTATGATACAAGAATTGAGAGAGCAGTTGTTGGCAATCAAGGCATGGCTAAAATTGCCTTTCTTGGGATTCAGATCTTCTGGCTTCTTCTTCTTGGCACCCTCGAGGATGCAATCTCCAAGGTTGTTTTTCTAAGTTATTTGAGACCATTATATCTATTTTTTTATGCATGCATGCGGATTCTGTATGGAATCATTTATGGCAGTACATGCATTTCTCCCCTTTTCTTCCCTTTCCACCTTTGGATCTGGAGGCATCAGTGAAGGTTTTTGAGTACCCTTCCTTCTTCGGATGTGCATGATATTTTCATTTGTATTTATCTTTAGATTTCTGATATTGATGTCTTCCATATTGCATAGTAAGTGCATGTTCCTTTGGGAATTTGATTTTTCCCATGTTGATGAGCTTGGTTTACTCTTGTGTCAGGGATTCAATAAAGTCCTCAAGGGAAGGCACCTTCCAGGTGGTTCTAGAGGTGAATTTGACTAAATGGAATGTTGATATGAACACAGAGAATTTAGGAGAAATTTTGGATCGAATGGTGAGAACCATATGTTTCTCCTCCTTATATTTATCAACCCCGCAAGCTTTGAGTTGTGACATTAAATCCTTGAATTTTGTAAAGAAATCTTGGATATTGTCGAAGCTTTTTGGATCCAATGTGAGCAATTCCACCTCCAACATGTGTCCCCTCATCTCATATTTTTTTCCAAAGAGCCCATCCAAGGTGGTCCAAGATTCATTGGGGGTTTTATAGAAAAATATGTGAAAAAGGAGATCGGGATAAATAAGACTACAAATCTTTCTAAATGCTTCATCCATTCGATTTAGATACTTGTATTTTTCTATGGCTGATGTTGGTTATGTGTATGTATTCAACATTAACATGTAAAATCCTTTGGTTCAGATATGTATGACTATTTTCTCCTTCCATGCAAAGTAATTGTAAGGTGTAAGAATGAATTCTTTTGGGAAATCCATCTTTTTGTTGTCTTCAATCTTTTGTACCTGCAAAAAATTTGGTGTAGATTTTTTCTTAGCAGTCTATTGGATGTGATACCATTTAAATGTGTTGAACCTACACATAATATATCTATCTAGAAAATACCACACACATTTGTAGAGAGAAATTGAGAAAGAAGAAGAAAGAGAGAAAGAATGGAAGAATTCACATTAACCGTAATGAATAATGAATAATTTACACATGATATAATTTGTATAACTCAATAAATGTGCACTGGAGGAGAACCAATGCACCATAGTGTTACAGGAGAATCCCCTTGCAGACTAGTGGATTTACTCTTGGATACTAGTCCCCTATAACCAAGACAGAAAGGTGCAAATGTTGAACACTGGCATTCCTTCTAATGAAGCTAAACTTGTCAAGGAATAAGAAGAAAGGAATATAAATACCTTTAATAACATTTGTCCTTTCTTGATCCAGGATTATCTTGATCTCCAATTCTTTCATAAGGTCTTACAATCGAAGGAACAACAATGAAAAAACATACTTCCTATTCCTACCATGATTAGCTTCAAAATAGATCTATCAAAAAGAAGAAATTCATGAAACATACACAAATTTGAAGGAAACAGGCCAAGCACATATATATATTAATGAAAACAAAGAAAAGTTCTTACAACCATAGATGTAGATGAAACATATTCATCAAGATATCTTTGTCCAGACCCTTGCTCAAAAGTTCCACAATCAGAATGACTGTAACTTTCACTGATAATTCTCCCTTATGAGATCATAAGTTTGATGCCTCTAAAATGCCATGTGTTTTTCACCATGAGAAGGCCTCCTTATTTAAGCTTGGAGAGACCCAACCACCTTAGATATTCTTTGGACAAGTTGAGGATCTTTCTCCATCAATTGTGGATCCTCCCTAAGATCGGGCCTTGACCTCAGATTCAAATCCAAATAACTCCAGAGATGAGGGGGATTTTTCCCTGATTTTCCTCAACAGCCAAGTGCTCCCTCGGAATGGGACACAGAGTGTTGCAACACTCCCCCAAAGAAGGGTAGGGAGCATTGGCACTCCCTAATAGTGTGTAGGGGAGCACTAGCCAAAATTTCCTTAAAAAATCCTAGCCCTCCCCCAGAAGGGTGCATAGAGTGTTGGAACACTCCCCCAAAAAAGGGTAGGGATCCATGGCACTCCCTGATAGTGGGTAGGGGAGCGTTGACCTTCAAAATTGATTTTTAAGTGGTTTTATTCATGGAAAATGCTTTGTACTCTTCATCAAATGATTTCTCTTCCTTAAACCAGTCTTTGAAGGTGTCTTAAGTGCCCCTGTGATGTCATTAGAGACACGACATAGGCGAGATGGTAGTATGATGTTTGCGACAATTGTGACCAAAATGTAACACTTGCGACACTTGAAATGATGACAATAGGACATCATTGAAGTGAGTGATTTTGATGTGTAATAGATTTCCCCCTTAAGTGCAAAGTTAGAAGACGTGATGACTGAATTACTTTGTATACTTTTTCGAGCAAGGGTATGGATGCAGAGAACTTGGTAGAAGCTGCACACAACTATCAAACAAATATTATGACATGTTTCAAACCCAAGGTAGGCATACCTATGCTTGGGTGATAAAGACTTGCAAGGTATGGCCGCATAAGATACACTGTGGATCCATAATTGTATTAACAAAAAGGTATAGCCACCAAAGATACAATGTGGATCTATACTCCCATGACATGAACTGATTGTAGCCACAAAAAATACACAGTGGATCTATGAGACGACAAGACATAGCCATGGACCAATACAAACTGGATCTATGTAACAGTATATGTGTCAATCTTCAAAAGAAACTCCACCGCAACCTGGGCAAAGTATATATTAGAGTGATCACTCAACCCAGGGTCTTCTTATCGATCCCGATGCAGTACGAGTATAACCATGTGAATAGATGTCCCGATGTCGAACATGGTAGATACCACTTGATTACTGGTCAATGAGGTAAATCGTTAACAAGTGTGAGGGAAAATAACCATTTATGTCAATGATTCCCAAGGTACTCTAGTACATTCCAGTGAATGTGAATAGATGATATGAATTCAAACATTCGTAGAATCATCTGATCAGGGGTCAATGATGTAAACCCATTTTCGGAAGCGAGGAGGCCTTCCATTGAGGCATGCAGGTCCCAAGGTACTAATTGGTTTCTAAGTCTAGTTCCTGGATGATATGTTGAAGTTGACAAGAATAGACTCATCGCAGGAGGGCCTTGATGTGTCCCCCATCGACAACACGAAATTGACACAGATATGTAAATTGGTAGATCAAATGAACATGGACTAACATGGGTATTGAATCAAGATATTTGTGATGGCTGACTCTCGAGGTTGATACTTCCCTTAAACAATGAGGCACAATAGCAGAAACATGACATAGACCAAAACATGATGGTGCAGTGGATACTATGACTTTCATTGGGTGAACAAAAGAAGTAAGAAAACTCAGAGGATTGGTTTAGTGCAGAGGTTCAGCAGATTAAAATGCATGCAAAGACAAAGTGTCATGTTCAAGGGCGACTGTAAGAGTTACTAGTAATGTTTTCAAAAACTGCTTCGATTGCTTCTTTCAATTTTTCCCCCTTCCAGATAGATGAGTACCTCTTTTTGATTTAACAAGATCAAGGAGGGTAACACATGCTCGATATAACTCACCTTCGGTAAGTCCCTCTTCCTTTATTTAACGAACTGGAAAAACTAAGGGTTCGGTCCCGTATGAGCCCTTCAATGTATGATTGTTTAATGAGTCCAGAGAAGGTAAACTCAGTGGTTTTTCATATTTAGAGAGTCTACAAATGACTTAAAGATGAATCTAGTGTTGTCCTTTTTTGTAATGTTAGTCTCGCGAGGCTGAAAAAGAGATAAATTATCACTTGAAAGACGCCCTTTCAAACCTTTTAACGAGTGGGAAACGAAGCAAGGTAACTCGGAAATATTTTCACACTTAGAGAGTCTAAAAAGAGATTAAATATGACTCCAGGGGGTTCCTTTTTCATGTATCCATGCGAGTCTGAAAAAGAGATAAAAGTTTACTCATTTGCATTCTCATGTTTTTTTTTTATCACAAGAAAGAACAAATACTAAGCTCGGTACTCTACCCCCATCTTGAAATCTAGTGGCTTAACTCTAGAATGATCATCAAAGGCTGGAGACATGCTCCCTGAGCTTCAATTCATTCACCGACTTTGAGGTTGTCACCAATTTCTCTACTAGATGGAGAAAAAGGATACAGGTGGATGAAATCAAGGTTCCAATATGAGACCTAAAGAAAGAATCGACTCGACATCTACGAGATCTAGAGAAAGACTCGACCTGACAGGAGAGGTGATTGTTTCATTTTTTAATGAGCTTGACACAGGAAAATAACTATGCTCAAGACCTCTGTTTCATTTTTTTATGATCTTGACACAAGAAAATAACTATGCTCATAGCTTTTTTTTCATTTTTTAACGAGTGTTCCATAGAGAAGAGAAACTATGCTTGTAATCTCTATTTAATTTTTTAACAAGCTTTACATAGAGAGGAAAACTATGTTTGTGACTTCTTCTTGTTCATGGCTTCCAAGAGGAGACTGCTCTGGAAGGAAACCATGTCAAGGGACAAAACTCGGTCATGGATTCCAAGATATCTTCACTGGATGGAATAAGAATGATCTATAAGGAACACATGTCGAGGGTCGCGTCAGGGGTAAGGATATTAGGCTCCAATAGCCCCACCGAAGAGATCACCATGTCAACTACCAGATCTAAGTCATGGAAAGTTGAATTCATGGGAGACAACACCACATAATTGATTTGTGGCAGGGGTGATACCGACTGCATATAAGACCCGTTTAGGGAGATCATTGGGTTGATGGTCAAGTTAGGGCCAACAAATGAAAGTTGATCAATAGTTACCATCCTTCCATTGTGTGGGAAATATATCACACAAAAAATATTGGACACAATAGCTTTCATGGCATAGACATAATCTCTCCCAAGGAGTAAATCGAAATCCAAGGGGTCCTGGACTACCATAACATCAATAAAGAAATTTTTCCCTCCCAAATTTATGGGAAAATGGGGAAGGATCCCTAAAGGGTGACTAGTTATTTTGTTAAAAGAAAACAAAGTCTGGGTAATTGGCACAAGATAAGGATAACCCAAATCTTTTCAAGCAATAGAGGACAAAATACTAACAGATGAACCTTCATCTATCAGTGCATGAGGAACGGATTGACTACAAACCTGTACTATAATATTGAAAGGAATGTTAGAGGGAAGACGAGGTCCAGTTAGCACACCCCAATCAAAAAGGATGGCCTCATTACTTGGAGGGGGTTTCATAGGAGAGGGAGGAATTCCCCCCAGGACAGTAGATTCCGTATCAACAAGAAAAACGTGGGAAGAATCGGGTTTATTCTCTAGCGGGAGAGTAGGATCGATTGATAACGACATCAAATTGACCACTTGGGTTTCATTCTCCAAGGGGAGAATGGGGTCGACAGGTGGAAACGAATCAACCGCTTGGGTTGCACTCTCTAACGGGAGAGTGGGATTGACCGAAGATGGGATTGAATCAACCACTTTGTCAATGGGTTCAACTAAGGACGTGACCAGATTGACAAAATGATCAACCGGACTGACCAATGAAGGGACCAGAGTAACCACTTTGGCACTCGTCAGAGGAGGAGTGGGATTGACCACATTGTCACTCTTCATATGAAGGGTGGGACTAGATCAGTCACTTGGGTTTCACTTTTCATATGAAAAGTGGGGTTGGTCGATGACGGAACTAAATCAGCTACTTTGGTTAGTGGTTCAACCATGGATGAAACTAGATTGACCACCTGATCAACCAGATTGGCCGGGGATGGAACCGGATTGACCATTCCATCAACTAACGATGGGTTGGGGGAAATCTTATGATAACCAGTTGAGAGTTGAAGATTTTCCAAAAGAGAAGAAGACTCGTCCATACGAGGACAAAGGTGAGAACAATGATCACCTTTGCATAACATACAAGGAAATTTGAAAGTTGTCTTCTTCTTACCAACCTTAACATCACTAGTTGACGGAGCATCACCAGCATGACCAGCAGGGGCCGATGATGAGGACGACCACATTTCTAAGACCTTGGGAATACCAAGGAAATCCCTCAGAAAGTGGTCACCCTTACAAATACTATAAGGGAATTTGGGTTTCAGATTCTTCATTTTAATCTTGTCGACCTCATCAACACTCCCAGTACAATTAGTAGTAGTTGGTTAATTGGATCCAACATCTGATATGGTTGGAGGCTTGGTACTTTTTTGGTTCTTCTTCTTCTCTTTTCGTTTCGTATTCTTCTTATCAACCTGGCCACTCGCTTTAGAGCTTTCACTGGGCGAAGAAGGAGAAATGGAAGGAGACTTGACGGGTGAAGAAGGAGAAAGGTCGATATGAGGTTGATGTGTGGGTGGTGTGCTTACATCTGAAACACCTACATTCGAGATCACCAGATTGGAAAACAACCATATCGGTAACTCAATTGTGAGACCTGGAAGGCTCAAAGTAGCGATGGAAGGAGGACCAACGTTTCCATAAAAAGGAAAAACAAAGGTTTCCCCTGGCAAAGGGGTTCTTTCATTGGTCATTTCGGGAACTGACGCCATAAAAAATAAATATCCAACCTAGATTCTTCTAGGGAGAATAAACAATACACGCTAAAAATCTAGTAAGAAAACAAGCAAACAAAACCTTCTCACAATGAGAACACTAGTTGGGGATGAAATCCAAAGCCACGGGAACAAATTAAGAAGGGGTTGAGATAGATCACTTGGAAAAGCTACGTTGACGACCTTCTTAACGAACTTACACCTTGGTGCAAGCTCCCACACATAAACATAGGTATACCCTCCAAGCAGCCCGAGTGAGTTTTGTCAATGTCGATTCTAGGTACCGTGAAGACTTTCCCCTCCAAAGTGACCTTGTGTAAAGACCCTAAAGATATAGGCCACTAAGGTTACCAACTACAACAGTGATTCCTGGGGAAACAGTCGACAGTCCGATCCACGTGCAAGGACAAGATATCTGGCTCGAAATTAACTTGAAAGGATTCCACTCATCATCGTGGGTATACCTTCAAGCGACACCCATAATACGTGTAATTTCTACACCAATACCAACAAAGTAGGGTGAGTAACTCTGCCAGTCTTAATGCGACCTCAGGTTTGACCCTTGTGTGAGAAGGGCTTCCTAAGACAAAATGTAGCAATTAGATTTCACCGCTCCCTGACACAATATTCTATGTTTGTTTGCATATTTGGAGAGCTATCTTTCACACCTATTCCAAATCCCTGCAACTAATCTGATGTAGGTTTGCTACCAGAAAATATAAAAATGTCTAATCAATTTTTAGTTTAGCGCTTTATTTTTAAGGTTGTTGTTACTCAAAAGGAAAATGGAGTGGACAATATGATTTTTTGACCAACTCAAAAGTTATGCAAAGAGATGAAGATGCAATATTTTCATTTCGATGAAATCTATGCTATGAGAAGGAGAAAACATTCATCATTACAAATGCACAATGTCCAAAAAAAGTAAAAAACCATGCAATTCTGCTACTTCAAATGCAAGCTAGTTTCACTACCCAAAAGAAAATTCATTTATCTTATTTGTTTGATTATGACATATACAGAAAGTAAATACAAAACCTTCAATGCTCCACTACTTTCAATCAGGAGAAAGAGTCATATGCAGATGCAAAAGACACGAAGCAAAAGGGCTACAAACAAAGCATGCACTCAAGGCAGTGAGGTATGAAACAAAACAAGTTGAAACTTGTTCTAACAAGAAATAACACCATCAAGGATTCTACAACCAATCAATCATTCAAGGAATATAATAAAATGCAGAGAAGAATCCAAGAAATGATAGGGAGAAAGAGAAATCACTCAAAATTGTCCTGTCAAAAAACATTCTAGAAAAGGCAATTTCACATTTCTGAAAAAAGGTTTCAAGATCCAATAAATAAAATAGGGAGTTATAAGCATAAAAAAATATCAAAAACCAATCCAATCAACTTCACAAACCAACCACTGATTCTGGGTAAAGATCTCTACAAAACAGGCTGCAAAAGACTGAGCAGAAGAAGGCAAAAACTGTCAAAAAAGAGACTAGCGCTCCCTAAAACAAGGGTACAAAGTGTTGCAATGCTCCATAAAACACTATAGGGGAGAAATGGCGCTATGGTATGGCCTACAGGGGAGCGTTGGTCCTCCCAGAAACTCAAAAAAAGAGCTAAAAACCATGCAAAAACTCACCCAGAATGCATGAAAATTGGTGAAATTGGTAGTGGAGGTAGGAGAAGGTAAATGAATGATGAACAACCAGGAAAAGTGATCTGAAAGGTGGGAAAAGGGAAAAAACAATACCAAGGAAGGAAACCAAAATTGAAAACCCATTCTCTCTAGTGGACTCGCCAATTTCTGTTACAGGAGAATCCCCCTGCGGACAAGTGGATTTCCTCTTGGATACTAGACCCCTATAACCAAGACAAAAAGGTGAAAATGTTGAGCATTGACATTCCTTCTAATGAAGCTAAACTAGTCAAGGAATAAGAATAAAGTAATATAAATACCTTTAATAATGTTTGTCCTTTCTCGATCCAAGCTGATCTTGATCTCCAAGTCTTTCAGAAGGTCTTTCAATCGAAGGAACAACAATGACAAAACATACTTCCTATTCCTACCATGATTATCTTCGAAATAGATCTATCAAAAAGAACAAATTCATGAAACATACACAAATTTGAAGGAAACAGACCAAGCACATATATATATATTAATGAAAACAAAGCAAAGTGCTTACAACCATAGATGTAGATGCAACAGCTTCACCAAGCTCTCTTTGTCCAGACTCTTGCTCAAAAGTTCCATGATCAGAATGACTGTAAATTTCACTAATAATTCTCCCTTATGAGATCATAAGTTTGATGCCTCTAAACTGCCATGTGTTTTTCACCATGAGAAGGCCTCCTTATATAAGCTTGGAGAGACCCAACCACCTTAGATATTCTTGGGATAGATTGAGGATATTTCTCCATCAATTGTGGATCCTCCCTAAGATCCAGCCTTGACCTCAGATTAGAATCCAACTAACTCCAGAGATGAGGGGGATTTTTCCCTGATTTTCCTCAACAGTCAAATATTCCCTCAAATATCCCACCGCTCCCTCATAATGGGACACAGAGTGTTGCAACGCTCCCCCAAAGAAGGGTAGGGAGAGTTGGCACTCCATGACAATGTGTAGGGGAGCGCTACCTAAATTTTCCTTAAAAATACTAGCGCTCCCCCAGAAGGGTGTACATAGTGTTGGAACGCTCCCCCAAAGAAGGGTAGGGAGTGTTGGCACTCCCTGATAGTAGGTAGGGGAGCACTGGCTTCAAAATTGACTTTTAAGTAGTTTTCTTCATGGAAAATTATTTGTACTCTTCATCAAATTATTTCTCTTCCTTAAACCAGTCTTTGAAGGTGTCTTAAGTGTCCCTGGGATTTCGTTAGAGATGCAACATAGGCGAGATGGAAGTATGATGTTTGTGACACTTGCGACCAAAATGTGACACTTGCGACACTTGAAATGACGACAATAGGACATCATTGAAGTGAGTTATTTTGAGGTGTAACACATAGTGGTGGTCTAGAATGATCTGGAAACATGCCAGCAGTTACGGGAGTGAACTTCCACCTAGTCTAGTCTCTTAGATAGTTACGAGAATGAACTGCCACCTAGCTAAGTTAACTAGTCAACCAGTATTTAATTAACTTACTGAAACAGAGTGTAGTAAGGAGTAGATCAAGGAATCGAGGGTAATGCACCATTCTGGTGATGAAACCAAGGCTAATTCGCATTAGCATGGTGATTATCCCAATGTTTCATGGTGACAAAACCAATGCAGCATCTAGAATCAACTCAACTAGTCAAATTGAAGTGTCAACTAAAGAGAACATTAACATAGTTACCAACTTAACGAGAACTCTACAGAGTTCTCGTTTTTTTAGGGGTCAAGTTTTTTACCTCATTTTTAAAAATGGTGCTACCAGTAGCACCCCCTTCCATTTTTAGGTGTTTTTTTTATATTTTAATCTTTCGGATACATAAGGTTTCCACTTTGTTTTTTCAAATGCTCGTTTTTTCATTTATTTTCAAATTGTTGATTTTTTTTCTTTTTTTCTTTTTTCTCAACGATGTTTTTTCATCTATTTTCGAACTTTTCTATTTTTTTTTTGTTTATTCAATCGTGTTTTTAATCATAATTTCATGCTTCATCCAATGTTAAAAATGTTGTACACCATTAATTTTTTTTGAAATTAAGATTTTTCATATAATTATTTGTCCCTAATTAAGTTATGGTTCCATACATTTTAAATATAGTAGAAAATATCATTTTTAACACATTTTTTTTACCTTACTTCAATTCATAGAAAATAATTGTAGTTAAATAACACTATTTTAAAATATTTAGCAAAAAATTATAATTCATTTTTTTGAATCAATTAAAATTAAAAAAAGAAAAAGAAAACAAACAAAATTGAAGTTTAAAAAAAAAAACATTTTAAAAACAAATTTATATGAGAAAAAAGCATTGAATAAAAACCTAAAAAACTAAAGAGGAAAAGAAAACCATAAAATTAATATATATATATATATATATATATATATAGTAAGATAACATGAGAAAAAAAAATAAGAAAAAGGTAAAAAACAAAATTTATAGCCAAAAAAAACTTTTAAAAGGTGGAAAAAAAACCCAAAATTAAAAACATATGTATATAAACCTCAAATTAAAAAACTTAAAACACAAATTTTAATACAAAATTAATAAAAATAAGTTGAAAACTTTAAAACTAAAAAAAAAAATTATATCAAAAAACTTATTACAACTCGTAGTTATAATATGTATAAAACATAATTATTATAAATTTATAATAATAAAGGATTAGGCCTAAAAAGATTGTTGACTATTAGAAATTATTGGTGAGATAGTTAATAGTTGCAGAGATTTATATTATTTGGAGTGGATTTTGAGGATTTACGTTTTTTTAGTCCGTTTGGAAATGTAATGGTACATTTTAAATATGAATGGAGTGAGGCATCTGTTTAAACTTTTTATTTTCTTCTTTCTATATGGTGATGATGTGTTTTACTATTATTCCTTAAATGTGTATAAACAAACCTTATAGAATCTAATCTATGTTGCTCATTTAATTAGGATAATAGTGTTGGCTATGATGATGAGATAGTCTTTGAATGCATTGATGAGTTGTAATAAATTTTAAACATA
>JASDQU010370726.1:179843-189989 GCA_032191745.1 Picea mariana | reverse complement strand
ACTGGGGCCTTGACCAGGTGGTCTCCCTATAATGTTGAGCATGGTCATTTTTGGCCATCAATAGGACTGTAGACTAATGGTTACACCTATGGTTATCAATATGAAGAACATAGTCATTTCAAATTCAAAGTTGGTTGATCCCAAGATATATAGGTAGTTGATAGGTTCCTTGATGTATTTGGTCAACACGAGGCTAGATATTTGTTTTGTTGTGAACACCTTGAGTCAATTCATGGAATAGTTGAGGAAGGTGCATTAGATAGTGATGAAACATGCTCTTAGGTACTTGAGAGGTAAAATGGAGTATGGATTGAGGTATCCTTGAGGAGATGGAGTGGAGTTTTAGGGATACTTAGATTCAGATTGGGAAGGGAGTGTAGTATATAGAAAGAGCACATCGGGGTGTTGCTTCAACTTGGGATCAGCAGTAATTACTTGGTTCAACAAGAAGAAAAATTTTGTAGCACTCATTTCAGAAAAGGCAGAGTACATAGCAGTGAGTATGGCTAGTTGTGAAGCCATTTGTCTTTGAAATTTTCTTATAGGTTTATTTGATCGTGATTTGGAGCCTACAGTGATATATTGCGATAATCAGAGTTGTATCAAACTCTCATAGAATCTAGTATTCCATGACAGGTACAATCATATTGATATTAGATACCACTTCATCTAAGATAGGATCTAGAAGGGAGTAGTGAAGCTTCAATATATTTCCATAGATGAGTAGGTTGTAGATATTCTGACCAAACCCTTGGAGAAAGGGAAGTTTGTGTTCTTCAAAGACAAGCTTGGTAGGGTGCAAAATACCTTTCTTTCTAAGAGTGAGTGCCTATGTATGGTAGCATCGGACAGGTATTTCCACATAGGTCTATGTTTCTAGAAGTGTGGAAATCATCCAAATCCTTTTGTCCTTGACTTTACTTTAATTAAAGGAATTATTAAAGCAAAGTTCTTTTAATTAGTAAGTTCAATTTTATTTCAAGAAATCCGTTAATCAGCATTAGTGAATTAAATAATAGTCATTGATCTCAAGTGAGAGGAGAAGTAATATCAATCATCAATAACTTTGGATATTAGGGCTAAGTCATAAATCAATCTTATAAAATCAAGGCTAGGGGGAAGGAAGAAGATATATAATACACTTGACAGATCGATCGAGAGAGATTGATTTGACACAGAGAGTATTGGATCATGAAGGACTGTGATTCAAGGAGATCTTGGATAGGTGGAGAAGGAATTCCATCTAAATATATAGGCCAAATGAAAAGAGATAAAAATTGTACAGCAAAAGGATTAGTCATCACATAACAGTACAGGTTTTCTGGTACATTCGCACAGTTAGCATGAATTTCAGCTTAATAGTTTCACAGTTAGCACATAATATTGTTGATATTAGGGTAACAATCACAATGTTTATGTACAGGATTGTACTATAGGTTTGGAAATAGCTCAAATAATCAGGTTTTGATGTACTTTTTCTCTTTTCTATTTGGTCCATTTTCCTAGTAAGGAATCCATTGCAAGCTTTGAATATATTTGAATGATAAGCTTAGTTGATGGGTAGAATATTTATGTGG
Organism: Picea mariana; assembly: GCA_032191745.1. Lineage (NCBI taxonomy): Eukaryota > Viridiplantae > Streptophyta > Pinopsida > Pinales > Pinaceae > Picea > Picea mariana. The sequence continues at coordinate 188,412 of JASDQU010370726.1, read as the reverse complement.
CTTGTGCATGATATTTTTGGTTTCCAATTTTTTTTCCACTATATTTATTTGAGTTGAATATTTCAGTAATGTATTTTTGTTTTGTGAGATGATAATCTAATTTGTAGTAAGGAATCACTAGATAACAAAGTACCTAGGTACTAGAGTAGGTATTTTAACATCATTTGGTTCTGTTTAGCTCTGCAAGATTCTTCTACTTCCCTATTGGTTGTGGCTCCTTGGGTTATTACCTCCATATGTTCCTCTAGAGATAAAGTTTTGAAAAATGTGATATTGGGGATGCCCTTCATTACTAAAACTTGGGCTCATTTCTATGCATCCTAAGTGAATACTTATTCTTATCATTTTTATCGAGCATATGGATAGCCATATATATCTTTATTATAATGTTTGAGCACCATACCTTTGGTTTCATGTCTCCTATACCTACCAGTGTCAAACGTATATCCCAAATGAATTAAACTCTATTTCTTGGCTTGTGTGGTATCCTTATAAAATAGTATCCGATTTGAAAAACATAGAGAATAAAATCCCTAATACTATCCTTAATCAAAAAGGAACTAAAGCCTTGAATAATAGTTTGATAACATATTTCCCCAAGAACTAGCTTATCAGGAACATATGTGGGAAGAAGGTGAGGGGAACTAGTAGTATTGAATATCATGAGATATGTATGCTTCTCTTCTATGTACCAATTACCAATGTGTGAGAGAATTTACATTTCCTTCTTGAATAGCCTCAGACACTCTTGGTGAAAAATAATAGCATATAGGTAAGGCAACAGTAAATTAAAGATCATGGCATAAGATATTTTGTATTTATTTTCCCATAACATGTTGAATTAAACATGCATAGGGGCCTCTAAAATGTGCCAACTAATGTTCAATTTAGCAAAGAAATTTCTCACACATATTGTATCTGACAAGTAGGAAGCCATGTAAAATGAAGGAACCTCATCTGGCTTAGGGTTTTGAGCTTGCTCAATTCTACTATTGATTTGGTTGGTGATAATATATCCCCAATCAAACATATTTCCAGTGGTGGCCACTGCATGATCCAATGGAACCCATGCCTCAATAAACCCTCAGAATTCTTTCTCTCCATATAACTAACATATCATGACCATGATGTACATGCATGGTTCTCATAAGCATGTCTCACTATACCACCCTAAGGACTAGTTGAAATGTTTTTTTCTTCTTTCCACCAGCTGGCTAGGATTTTTCCTATATAATGTTGGTTATGAAACTATGTTACAAAATCAGTGTTGAGTAACACTTCCAGTTCTAGTAATTTATAATATTTACTTATATCTAATGGAAGAAGTGTCCTCGCACATTGTCCCCACTCATCATTGACTCAACACTTATTTCTATCAATATGGATGATGATACACTCAAATGCCTCTATACATGGGAACACTATGGCCCTCACTACAACTGAATGCAACCAAGACCGTAGAATGTTGGGGAAAGCCCTATCATCGATCTTTCTGATAAGAGGGTCACTATGCAGTGTGGATTTGGGGTAATATTTGTCCCTTATTTTTATGAATACTTAGCTCCATCCCAACAAGGGGATGTTCATTTTGATGATCAACTTGGTATCCTTATATACCAACGGATACACAATCACCTTCTTCAAGGTCATCTTAATTGTTGACTCTACCATTTTTGTTGGCTCCACTCCTTCCTTTGGAAATGGATTGGATGTTTATCATGTCTCCTTTCCTTTTTCTTTAGACATTTGGAGACTTTAAAATAGAGGTTATTCTTGGTAGCATTGTATATGTGATGAGACAACACATTCACATAGTTAGCATAAACTATTTGACATCCCTCTGAACATAATTCAAATGAATTAGGCAACGTTGAAGCATTTTTTGAACCTGCAAAAAAATGATATTAATGGAATTGGGATTAATTAAACCACTTACTAGAGTCAAAGAGACATAAAAATGAATCTTATATGCTAATTATACTTCTTTCGAATCAAAACACTAATAGACACAGTAGTTTCATAGCATAGTAATTCACATGGATGAAATTTCAGACACAATGTGAAATGGGGAAGTAGATTGTCTGAGTTTTAATTTAAATACCATGGACCAAATCTATGAACCTATAGAGAACAAAATCTTAATCATTTTGATCGGATTCTATAAATATTTTGGTTTAAATTCTTTTTCCAACCACTAAATTTGCATTAAACAATATTTGATTATCGGCAATAGGAAAACATGTCACTTTTTATTCATTTTGATACTTTTGAAAATAATCCTCTTTATTGTGGTTTAAATTTCTTATTGTCACTCAGAAACAATGTGCATCAAGGGTTTCAAATATTTGTTATTTCAACACTTTTTCATAAACCCACAAAAGCATATTGTAGGAATATTCCTTCAAATCCATCGGCGCACTTTACTTCACATGTCGAGACTCGATAGGAAGTGCATCGAAATCTACGAAAATTTTTATGTTGACACTTATTCACAAAACCATGAAGAGAATATCCAAGGAATATCCTTTCATCATTCTCGGAAAACCTTAATCCATGGCACTTTTCTACTGACCATTGATTTGACCCTCAACATGATTTACATCGAGACTCGGCATGAAGATTTTGTGTTCAAAAGGATATTAGGGTTTAACAAAAAACTATACCTCCAAAATCATGTCACATCTCGACATAAAATGGGAAACTTTTAAACTTATCAGTGCTAGAGGAAAACTTGTTATTTACTACCTTTTTGTCGACCCCCGATAAGCTTATTGGAACTTGCTAGAAATGTGTCTTTTGAACATTGTCACTTGGAGAAAAACTATTCCTTGACACTTTTTACCCAATCCCTGATGAGCTTATCAACACTTTGTGAAAAATTTTGAGACTTTGAATTGTTTTCCCATATATTTTATTTTTCTTGTTTTTTCTTGAAATGCTATTTTTTGGGTTTTTCTTGATCTTGTATTTTTTTTGGCTTTTTAAACAAAGAGATGCATAAAAATATATAAATAAATCATGAACCAATGAAATTTTGGAATTCTTAAACTATTAAAATGCAAATATACTGAAAAATGAAAAGTGGTACCCAATTGTTTTTTACAAAAGTAAAGGGGTGTGTTGTGTACTCAACATGTCAAAGTGGAAGCCACATTAGAATACCAAGATTAACCCTTGTGGAGTTAGTAATGTATGTGAATCCACTAGATACTTCTAGAAGCGTAAAAAACTAAAAAACTCTAACCACAATATCCAAGGAAGGGAGTTAAAATCCTAGTCAAAAGGAAGGAAGTTGGGGTCATCTCCTATTATAGTGATTTTGATGTTCCATAGCAAAGCCACTACAAAGAGGAGTAAAGATATATAGTGAATGTTATCCCCTAACCTAGGGATAACTAAGGAGATCACATCTCGAGGCCCATAGGTCTTATACATCGAGTACCGAGAGCCATACGACTTGAGCATGGCCCTAAAGGGCCCCTCTTTTCTTCAGTGCAGTTCACTTATCACAAGAAAGAATGTCCATTACAGCAACCTAGTCTTGAAGTAGCGGTGAGTCTTGTTCCTTGAGGTAACGAGTCTGGGTATCATGGTATGTATCACCCTAATTTTTTAATCACTTGAATATGTTGTATTAAATCCTTCTTCATTTCATGACATTTGCTTGGAAATTATGCTCTTTTCCTCGTTCATACCTGGAAGGGTGACATGGTGACTTAGTAAGTTGATTTCCCTTTAGGATGGGTTGATATTGAGTGGATTTGTGAAAATTCATCGTCCATTCCCTCCATACTTACCACTTTCCATATTTATTCCTTTCATCTCCCCTATCCTTGTTTGGACATTAGGATTGGCTACACTAGGAAGGGTTGTACGTTACCTCGCAGGAAGAAGGGGTTAAAGGACGAGAGGGTAAAAGTAGCTGGAAAGAGTTAAAATCCAATGTTGAAACCTTCAAGATTCTTCGCTCATGGATCCCCGAGAAAGCAGTGAAAATATTATTGTTAATAAAAGGAGACCCATAATATAACATAAACACTCAAGGTAATAGTTGATGGATATGAGGTCTCATCACGAGCTGGCCTATTATGATCATGGGCATGTAGCAGTATGACACTATCACCTATCTGGTCACCAAGCCAGGGTAGTGGCTCTTGGTGGCATAGCCAAGAGAAAGGAGGTCTCATCACGAGACAACCTTTTCATTTCCTTGAAATGTTTGTGGATAGCATTGTTACCTCTGGTCATCAAGCTAAGACAGTTTCCCTAAACTATTTCCTTGAAGCACAAGAGAAAAACATCAAAAGAAATCAAGATAATAGTAAAAGGAAGTGAATTGGATAGGAAACAATTGCATTCATGACAAGGTGCAACTCGCCCTCTACAAAGGCACCCACAGGTAAGACTCTATATTTCCCTATTATTACATGCACCCCATGCCCAAATATTTACCCCATGACACCTCATACACTTACATGACTTGGACTAGATCTCACTTAGGAAACACCCCAAACTTAAGAGAGGTTAGCTCAATATGACACCTTGAGACCTTCTCCAAACCTAACTTGTCAAATTGCATAATGTCTTTGAGCATTTGTTTGGGTAAAGGGGGTTTTTATGCACATGTTTGGGTAATTTAATTATTGTATCTGATTTACATGATATTATCCATGTGACTTATGAACCCCTAGAGGGCGTACTTGTTTTTCTTGTAGGACCTTTCTTGGTGGACAGGTGCACATGAGGGAATTATTAGCGCAAACCTTCATGGGGGCTTAAATCCCACATATGGATGTTGAAACGCCAGCTAGGGGTAAGATGAGATTGAAAACTTGCACCGGTAGAAACAAGGATGTTTCCTTTGGAGACACCCTGGAATACCTAGACCTAGGGTATATTTCTTTTCCCACATGGACGTTAGCCCTTGAGGGCCATGGACGTCACCATGATATCCCTAGACGTCATCCAGAGTGAGGGTTTCATCTTGGATGATATTTATGAGGCATTGGCACATATGGTCAGGGTTTCAGGCCTTTGGAGGCCCAACGTTACCCTGGAGGGGCATGACGTCACCCCTGGAGTGATTTTTAGATGAAAATTAATTTTATTTTGTTCAAATTTAATTTGTTTAAAAAATTGGCCAGGTCGGCCCAGTAATTATGAACTCGAATTAATTTTAGGTTAAATTTTGTATAAATAAGTAGAAATTGACATTTGTTTAAATCATAACTTGTCATTTGAGACAAAAGGGATGAAATGTTTTCCCTAAAAGGGTTATTGGATTACATTGTGAGGCGCCACTCTTGTTTAAGGATAATTTTTCAACTTGGATCAATTTTGGATGTTTTATGGTGATCTTGCATGGTATTTGTTGGATTACCGAGAGGGGGGGTGAATCAGCAATAGCATAATTATAGTCCTTTTTCTTCAAATGTTATATCAATGTAGAATTATTATCCAATAATGAGTAGTAAGAAATAAAAAATCACACACATACATAGTACACAAAACCCAAATCAGGAGAAAACCACAAAATGTTTTTTCTTATATGTCTTGAAGAATTACATTCATTGGAAGCACCAACTTCCTTTGTTTTCTAGTTGCAACTAGGAGGACACTCCAACCCCTTAGTTTCTCAGGCTACAACCTGAGGGAAGCACCAACTCCCCAATTCTCTGGCTACAACCAAAAGGAGGCTACAACCCCCTATGTTCTCCGGCTACAACTAGAAGGTGGCTACAACCACTTGTCCTTGCCCCGTCCTGCCACCCTGAAGTAGAAGTAGAATTATGGAACCATTGTCACACTATCACTGTGAGATATACCATTGTAAACCTATACCAATAAATCTAAACCATGCATCAACCATTCATCAACTTGTACCTCAACCTGTAATCAACCTGTACCATAAACAGGTGCATCAACCATGCACCAACATGTACCAAACAACTTGTAATCAACCTATACCATAAACAAGTGCATCCAACCATGTACCAAGTATGTACCAATCATGTGTCAACTACTCATCAATATGTACCAACATCATCAACTATACACCTCATGTATGTGCCAACTCATCAACTACTTGTCTTGACCATGTACTCAACATGTACCTCAACCAAAATCCCTCATCAATTTCATCATCCAAATCTGATTTGTAGCTTTGTAATAGACCTGGTGTATATGATCACATTCCTACGAACCTTCTTTAAATTTAACAACAAGAGACTAGCATTTTCATCAAACTTTTCTTTAGTCTTACATGCCTAGTTTTGGATTAGTCAACAACCCTAACTTGAAGTAATAATAACTTTGAACCTGTAATGTATAAATATATGAAACTGATACAAAAATTTCTTCAGTGTTTTTTATGCAATTCCTCCAGTTTTCACTACTTGGAACCTCTCAAAAAAGGATTTATAGCAAAAATGGCATACCTTGCTGAGTTATGGTTTATTCTAGAGAGAGACCTTGTAGAGAATGCCCCACACGAAATGTTCATTTAATTGATATGAAACTGTTAAAAACAATACTAAATATTGTAGCCTAACCAACACATTTGGTATCACTGAATTTGAATATGTTATGAAGAATTTATGACCTTTTTACCCGAAACACCTGTTTTTGACTAGTTTCAAGACTAGCTACAAACCCTATTTTCCACGGAGTGTAACTCCCAAAATAAAATGACCCACAAGATTAATTTTTTACCACATATACCTGGGTATGTTTTCTCAATGGAATAGTAATTTCACGGTCTGAATCATTATAGAAAAAACATTATAGCGAAAATGGTGAGATGACCTGTAAATAACATACCTTAGAAAGCACCATCAAAAGAATTTATCCTTCCTTGCATTTCGGCCTTATTTTCTTCACCTTCCCTCGGAAATTAGGCTTAGATATCCTTGGTTACCTCAAACACCTATAGATATTCAATATGCTCAAGTGTGTTTAAAATGAGAGAGTCGTGCCTCTTATTTATACTCTCCAAGTAGCTTCCTTAAAAACATCTTCTAGGTCACTTGGCCCATTTTCCTTATTTTAGGGTTAACCCACTTCTAATTTCTCCATTAAATTTATTATTGAAATAATTTATTTTGTATTCACTTTGAATTATAATACACTCATCACTTCACTTTTTTATTTACCTTTTAAAATCTCTTAAACCACTTTGACTACTTTGACGTTTTGGGGCTTCTAGATGACAGATGAGGGTCCTCCAACTTTGTAAGGCCATANCAGAAATGGAATGACATGTAATATCCATATATAATAGTATTACCTTAAAATATATCAAAAATCATACCTTTATCCATCAAACAAACTTGGTTCCATTACCCAAACCTAGGTTCTCCAACTTCACATGGTCATAACTCTCTAACCGTGAGGAGTTATGTGATGTTCTACATACCACCAGAAATGGCATGAAAAGAACTATCCATATAGGATAGTTTCCCTAACAAATTCACTATCATTCATATCATTATTCCACAATTAAGCATGGGTTCTCTTACTAAGCAAAGCATCTTCCCGTGAGGGCTTTCACCATAAGGGGACCACTTTGGAGTTTATCCATATTTACTTCTTATCAACCATGAAAAAACAATAATGAGTCATATTTACATCAAACAATATTGGGTCCATTAACCAAACCTTTGTGCTACAGGGCTTTCTTCAAGGGTTGACATCAATGACAACCAACATTAATCAACAATCTCCCCCTTTGGCATTGCTGGCAACACTCTGATGCAATACTGAAATCATATCACTCATGCTCCCCCTGGAACCATGCCTTTGTCCTCTACATATGATAAATATGACTCTATCCTCTGCATCTGATAAATCTGCCTCTGTCCTCTGCATCTGATCAATCTCTCCCACTTTGTCATTAATGACAAAGTTATCTTTCCATCCGGGGTTGCTCCCCCTGACTGAACTGTCCTCTTATGGTGCTTCCTCATGTACATCTAAGACATATAATATACACATTCAAAAAGAATTCAAAAATCATTCATTTTTGAATAGAAATAACTCCAAGTCTTTGGCGAAGATATTCAAAAGCTTCCCATGGAAGTGGTTTTTTAAATATGTTTGCCACTTGTTCTTTAGTGCCCACATACTCAACTCTGATGTTATTTTCTGCAACTTGTTCCCATAGAAAGTGATACTTGATTGGAATGTGCTTCGTCTTGGAGTGCATCACTAGGTTTTTTGAGATACTGGTGGCACTTGTATTGTCCCAATATATTGGAATGGGCTCATCATACTCAACATGTATATCTGTCAAAGTTTGTTTCATCCAAAGAACCTGTGTACAACATGTTGCTACTACAATATACTCTACCTTGGTTGTAGATAGAGATATTGATGATTGTTTCTTACTTAGCCATGGTACCAAACACTCACCTAAGTCGAACGTTTCTCCACTGGTGCTTTGTCGGTCATCAATACAACCTGCCCAATCTGCATCTGTGTAGGCAATAAGTGATAGATATTTTCCTTTTAGATACCATAATCCAAACTCTTTTGTTTCTTTGAGATGTCTGAAGATCCTCTTTATTGCTAA
>JASDQU010370726.1:140500-156326 GCA_032191745.1 Picea mariana | reverse complement strand
TGGCCATCAACAGGACTATAGACCGATGGCTACACCTATGGTTACAAATTTGAATAAGATAGTCATTTCAGATTCAGATTTGGTGGATCCCAAGATATATAGGTAGTTGATAGGTTCCTTGATGTATTTGTTCAACACGAGGCTAGATATTTGTTTTGTTGTGAACACCTTGAGTCAATTCATGGAGGAGTTGAGGAAGGTGCATTAGATAGTAGTGGAACATGTTCTCAGATACTTGAGAGGTACAATGGAGTTGGATTGAGGTATCTCAGAGGAGATAGAGTGGAGTTGTAGGGATACTCAGATTCAGATTGGGAAGGGAGTGCAGCAGATAGAAAGAGAACCTCAGGGTGTTGCTTCAGCTTGGAATCAGCAGTGATTACTTGGTTTGACAAGAAGAAAACTTATGTAGCACTCATTTCAACAAAGGAAGAGTATATAGTAGTAAGTATGGGTAGTTGTGAAGCCATTTGGATTTGAAATTCTCTTACAAGTTTATTTTATTGTGAGTTGGAGCCTACAGTGATATATTCCTATAATCAGAGTTGTATCAAACTCTCATAGAATCTAGTATTCCATGACAGGTCCAAGCATATTGAGATTAGACACCACTTCATCTAAGATAGGATATAGAAGGGAGCAGTGAAGCTTCAATATATTTCCATATATGAGTAGGTTTCATATATTCTGACCAAACCCTTGGAGAAAGGAAAGTTTTTGTTCTTCATAGACAAGCTTGGGGTGGTGCAAAATACCTTCCTTTCTAAGAGTGAGTTCCTATGTATGGTAGCATCAGACAAGTATTTCTGCATAGGTCTATGTTTCTAGATGTGTGGAAATCATCTAAATCCTTCTATCCTTGACTTTACTTTAATTAAAGGAATTATTAAAGTAAAGTGCTTTTAATTAGTAAGTTTAGTTTTATTCCAGGAAATGCTTTAATTAGCATTAGTGAATTAAATAATAGTTGTTGATCTTAAGTGAGAGGAGAATTAATCTTAATCGCCAATCACTTTGGAGATTAGGGAAAAGTAATAAATCAATCTTATAAAAGAAATGTTAGGGTGAAGCAAGAAGGCACATGATACACTTAACAGATCAATCGAGAGAGATTGATTTGACACAGAAAGTATTGGATTATGAAGTACTATGATTCAAGGAGATATTGGATAGGTGGAGAAGAAATTACATATAGATATCTATGCCAAAGGAAAAGAGAGGAAAATCGTACAACAAAAGGATCAGTCATCACAGAACAGTGTAGGTTTTCTGGTACATTCGCACAGTTAGCATGAGTTTCAACTTAACAGTTTCACACATAGCACAGAATATTGTCGATATTAGCATAATAGTCACAATGTTTATGTACAGGATTGTACTATAGGTTTGGCAGCAGATCAACTAGTCAGGTTTTGATGTACTTTGTCTCTTTTCTATTTGGTCCATTTTCCTGGTAAGGAATCCATTGTAAGCTTTGAAGATATTTGAATGATAAGCTTAGTTGATGGGTAGAATATTTGTGTGTCATGTGCATGATATTTTGGTTTCTAGTTTTTCTTCCACTATATTTATTTGAATTGAATATTTCAATAATGTATTTTTGTTTTGTGAATTGCTAACCTAATTTGAAGTAAGGAAACACAAGCTAACAAAGTACCTAGGTGCTAGAGTAGGGATTTCAACATCATCTGGTTCTCTTCAGATTTGTAAGATTCTTCTACTTCCCTATTGGTTGTGGTTCCTTGGGTTATTACCTCCATATGTTCCTCTAGAGATAAATTTTTTAAAAATGTGATATTGGGGATGCCCTTCCTTACTAAAAATTCAGCCCATTTCTATGCATCCTAAGTGAATACTTCTTCTTATCATTTTTCATGAGCATATGGATATTCATAGGTATATTTATTAGCATGTTTGAGCACCATACCTTTGGTTTCATGTATCCTATACCTACCAGTGTCAAACCTATATCCCAGATGAATTAAACTCTCTGTCTTGGCTTGTGTGGTATCCTTATAAAATAGTATTCGATTTGAAAAACATAGAGAATAAAATCCATAATTTTATCCTTAATAAAAAAGGAATTAAATCCTTCAATAATAGTTTGATAGAATATTTCCCCAAGAACTAGCTTATCAGGAACATATGTGGGAAGAAGGTGAGGGGAACTAGTATTACTAAATATCATGAGATATGTATGCTTCTCTTCTATGTACCAATTACCAATGTGTGAGAGAAATTACATTTCCTTCTTGAATATCCTCAGACACTCTTGGTTAAAAAATAATAGCATATAGGTAAGCCAGCAATAAATTAAAGATCATGCCATAAGATATTTTGTATTTATTTTCCCATAACATGTTGAATTAAACATGCATAGGGGCCTCTAAAATGTGCCAACTAATGTTCAATTTAGCAAAGAAATTTCTCACACATATTGCATCTGACAAGTAGGAAGCCATGTAAAATGAAGGAACCTCAACTGGATTAGGGTTTTGAGCTTGCTCAATTCTACTATTGCGTTTCTTGGTGATAATATATCCCCAATCAAAAATATTTCCAGTGGTGGCCAATGTATGATCCAATGGAACCCATGCCTCAATAAACCCTCAGAATTATTTCTCTCCATATAACTAGCATATCATGACCATGATGTACATGAAGGATTCTCATAAGCATGTCTCACTATACCACCCTAAGGACTAGTTGAAATATTTTTTTCTTCTTTCCACCAGCTGGATAGGATTTTTCCTATATAATGTTGGTTATGAAACTATGTTACAAAATCAGTGTTGAGTAACACTTCTAGTTCTAGTAATTCATAATATGTACTTATCTCTAAGGGAAGAAGTGTCCTCACACATTGTCCCTACTCATCATTGATTCAACACTTCTTGCTATCAATATGGATCATAATCCACTCTAGTGCCTCTACACATGGGAACAACATGGCCCTCACTACAACTGAATGCAACCAAGACCGTCGAATGTTGGGGAAATCCCTATAATCGATCTCTCTGATAAGAGGGTCAATATGTATTATTGATTTAGGGTAATCTTTATCCCTTATTTTTATGAATACTTAGCTCCATCCCAGCAAGGGAATTTTCATTTTAATGATCAACTTGGTATTCTTATATACCAATGGATACATAAACACCTTCTTCAAGGGAATCTTAATTGTTGACTCAGCCATTTTTGTTGGCTCACTCCTTCCTTTGGCAATGGACTAGATGCTTCTCATGTCTCCTTTCCTTTTTCTTTAGACATTTTGGGAGACTTTCAAACATAGGTTATTCTTGGTGCCATTTTATATGTGATGAGACAACCCATTCACATAGTTATCATAAACTATTTGATAGGCCTCTGAACAAAATTCAAATGAATTAGGAAACATTGAAGCATTTTTTGAACCTGCAAAAAAATGATATTAACAGAATTGGGATTAATTAAACCACTTACTAGAGTCAAAGAGACATAAAAATGAATCATAGATGCTAATTATACTTCTTTTGAATCAAAACGATAATAAACACAGTACTTTCATAGCACAGGAATTCACGGGGATGAAATGTTAGATATAATGTGAAATGGGGAAGTCGATTGTCTGAGTTTTAATTTAAATAACATGGACCAAATCTAGGAACCTATAGATAACGAAATCTTAATCATTTCTATCGGATTCTATAAAAAAAATTGGTTTAAATTTTTTTTCCAAGTGATAAATTTTCATTAAACAAGATTTGATTATCATCAATAGGAAAACAAGTCACTTTTTATTCATTTCGATACTTTTGAAAATAATCCTCTTTAGCGTGGTTTAAATTTCTTATTGGCACTCAAAAACAATGTGCATCAGGGGTTTCAAATATTTGTTATTTAAACACTTTTTCATAAACCCACAAAAGCATATTGTAGGAATATTCCTTCAAATCCATCAGCGCACTTTACTTCACATGCCGAGACTCGATAGGAAGTGCATCGAAACCTACCAAAATTTTTATTTTGACACTTATTCACAAAACCATGAAGAGAATATTTCAAGAATATTATTTCATCATTCTGGGAAAACCTTAATCCATGGCAATTTTATAGTGATCATTGATTTGACACTCGAAATGATTTACATCGAGACTTGGCATGAATATTTTTTGTTCAAAAGGATATTAGGGTTTAACAAAAAATTATACCTCTTAAATCATGTCACGTCTCGACAGAAAATGGTAAAATTTTAAACTTATCAGTGCTAGAGGAAAACTGTAACGACCATAGTCATTATGACAACATGTGACACAAACCCGTACATTTTTTTTTTTTTGAGAAAGTAATAATGAACATGCATTCAAACAATGCAACATGATGATGAACACAATGCATGCAAATCATGAAACAAGGAATAGAATGACCTAGCATACTAGCACATCATGGAGTAGAAAACAACATACGATGTTCAATCAGATGAAAAATAAAAATGACTACCCACCCATCCTACCTTGCAATGGTTAGGAACTCCAGGACACATAAGCAACGCTCAAGCCTAGGTTCCCATCGATTTTGACCATTTAAGGTCTCAAGGCTGGTGATTGTTCTGAGGAACAAGGAGGTGTCTACATCCCACCCAAAATACGCAAAATCATACCTACTAAGATAAATACAACATCAATCAATCCAACACAACAACTTTGACAACCAATAACTAGAACTTTCTCGGCGTGCGAGAGACAATCACAATAAAGTTTACAAAAAAAAGTACCACCATAAATAAAATAGTCATCATCCACCTCGGGAGGTGCACGATCCTAAGTTAGGTTTCATATGCACTTATCAATCGACGCATGCAATGACCCAATCATAAGGGATCACGTCGCCGCATTGCAACAAGTGTGCCAAGAACCCACAAGCAACAAAATACTTCTAAACCTTCATTCCAACATAAAATCCAAAACCCACGAGCAACAAAATACTTCTAAACCTTCATTCCAACATAAAATCCAATGTGCCATAAATACGATTGACACTGATATACAAAATGTGACATCGTACGATGAAGTCACTCTAAACAATCAAGCAATAAGGGATGCAGGGTGACCATTCATTACAATTTAAATTTTGAAACAAGTAGATGTACTTCATTAGCAAGTTATCACCATAAGGACTAAGTCAAATCATGTTGTAATCAAACTCAAACAATGTTAAGGCATAAAAAATATCTTCCTATAAACATTCCTTCATCAGTACAAAGAAGAATCTCATAATTAAACAATTCATTATTGACATTAATAATTATTTATACCATGTGACTAGGCCTCTCTTTAAACACAACTCCCCAACCATCATTAAGAATGAAGCATATTAAAATTTATTTAAAATATTTATGAGCAACTTAATTGAACACCCTGACTATATATATATTCATGTTCCTATCTATACAAATATGTTTTACTCATCAAGAAACATCTAATCCAAATTCAACCATGTGGAACAATGTTTTAACCCTTAAACTTTAAACTCTTTTCTTTATGAAGAATAAATTAGAATAGTAAAATTGGTAGAAAAGGGGAGCTAGACTAAGGGTTCTCACACAAAAGAGCATTGCACAGATAGACAGTGTCACAAGGAAGAAGGAGGTGGCATACTACAGGGATTTTTTTGGAGTTCTGAAAACAAATAATAGAAAATAACGGTTAATCCCCAAATTCATAAGAAACGAATAATTGTTGAAAAACTAGAGATCTAGTTAGAGCATTGATCACAACATTCAATAAATTAAACCTTAAAAATGTTAAACATTCAACTGATCATGGGGTGAACAACATAATAGATAGCCTACCAAAATTCCAGTTGCCATGATCAAAAGTATTCCTATCTGACAGCTCACTGCCATCTCTTAACCACTAAATAATTAAAATTTTGTGTGATTGGTTAGAATTTCGGGTGGTATTAAAATCGTTGTGAAGTTTTAAAATGGTGTTGTAGTAAATTAAGGGTATAAAATCTTTGTTCCATTAACCAAATCTTAGCATTAGCATGTTCAAGCTTGCCATTTGTCTGAAATAGACTTTCAACAAAGCAAAGAACCAAACATGATTTAGCTCACTGGAGGAAATTTGCAAGGGTGATGCATCCAGCAATTCGCAGAGAAAGATTGCTAGGAGACAAAGATCTGGAGGGAAATTCATAGGGAAGGACCAACCAACAAAACGTTGTGTGTAAGGCAAATCGTAGAGAGAGATGTCCGGCTAGAAAAACACTGTGATTTAAGGTAAAATGCAGAGAATCATGCCCAATAAATCATTGGGTGGGTAACACGATTTTTCTGAGGAATAAAACAAAAATATGGCTGGTACGAGACACCCAAATTTGTTGGTTGATAACGCGAGTTTTCTGAGGAAAAAAAATGAAAATATGGTTGGTATGAGACACCCAGATTCGTTGGCGGATAACATGATTTTTCTGAGGAAAAAAAATGAAAATATGGTTGTTACGAGACACCCATATTCATTGGGGGATAACACGATTTTTATGAGGAAAAAAAAATGAAAAGATGCTTGGTACGAGACACCCAGATTCGCTGGGAGATAACACAATTTTTTTCTGAGGAAAAGAAACAAAAATATGGCTGAGCACTGGAAAATAACGAAGGTTTACACCCCATCAACTCAAAGAAGGTATGAAATCATTGAGAGATGAAAAACAGAATTTGTTGAGTAAAGACCACAAAAATTGTTGAGCAATAAGGAGGAATTTTCATTGTACAAGCAATGGATTTGCTTGGAAAATTAAAAACTAAATTGTAGAGAGTAAAAACAACATTAATCGCAGAGAAATAAAACGTTTGGTGAACTGGAGAGACATCCCCAAATCGTTGTGTGGAAGCATGAGTTTGTAGAGATTAAATCACAATAATCGTAGAGGATAAGGAGGGAATAAATGCCCAGGAAAGAATTCCTTGCTGGGCAGAGAAATGGTACTACACTTATTATGCATGCACAGGAAAGCAGGGCATTTGAATCTAAATATTTAACAACGGAGTGAAAGATAGTCAATTCGGCTATAGGTTGACTACTCAGGCACAGACTAATAACTTAAAGGACAAAGGACCAGAAAATAAAAACGCAAATCTGCATCCATACCTTCTCTATGGAGAACAAAATAATGAAAAAAAACACAATCAAGGAATAAAGAAAATGTAGGCAATATTTTGAGTCTGGGGCTCATTCTAGCCACGCGCAATTAGACAATAACTTGGAAATAAAATATGTTGTGGATAGTAATGTTTCTTATAGGATGAATCAAGCGACAGGGGGATTACATTGACAATAGAATTCTCAAGGAATCCCTAAGGAGACCTACATTATTACCAAAATTTGAAAGAAAAGCATGTATATCCTATGCAACAGTTCTTCCAATGTGGTTATGTATGTACAATAGTTTTGTTTTTCTTCTGTCATATTACCATTACAAATTATGATTTTATGAAAAATAATATGTTACAATTACCATAGAAATACATGTGCAAGGAAATCTCATGGAAATGAAATCGTCATCTGAATACAGTAAAATAAACAAGTGTAAATTAAATTGTATTACAAGTAACAACTTTAATAGGCATACCTTTACCGACGACGATGAGGTAAAGATGTCCCCCTGCATGTTCGCTTCATCTAGACCCCTCTTTTTGACCAATGAGACCTCATCGGTACCTCCTAGCCAATGCTAGGGGTACTCTTATTCCCCCTGATCCCCCCAATCCGCAAAGGGGCCACGCACACAATACTAGAGAATGATAGCACCTAGTGTGCCTCTCAAGGTCAATCTACCACTCATTACCCGAGTTGGGTATCCCAACTCCCACAAGAGAAAGTTCATTCAAGATGAAATTTCAGCAGTGTAATGTTACGCAAGCCATATGTCATCCATACTCCTCCTCCACCATCCTTTTTATAGAGTTTCTTAGTCATTAGTTTCCCAAAACCTCATTATATTCCTTTTTAATTTATTTAAATAGGAAAAACCTCCCCCGTACACATGTTGCTCGATCCCCTAGTTGCACCAGAAAATCAACTTATTAATTAATTAAATTTTTCTATTTCCCTCACCCACTCAAAAGCATTCCTAAAAACGCTCCTCAGTGTCCCATTATTCCCTTAAAATTATTAAATGACTTATGCCTTAATTCCTAGTTGAGTTCATAAATAGAAAGTTCCAAATTCTATATTTCTTACTAAGTTAGACATTCCCCTTTTTCTTTAAGTTTCCCCTTTTCCTTAAGTTTCCCCTTTTCCTTAGGTTTCCCCCTTTTCTTTAAGTTTCCTTTTTTCTTAACGTTTCCCCTATTTATAACTAATTTAAGAATTAGCAGGTTTAGACAAAAACAACCAAATACGCCTTTTATTAATTAAACCTTTATTAAAATTTCCACTTTAATTATTAATGCTTGAATTTTCTTTACCCCCTTCCTGTTATATGTCTAATTAGTTTTTTTTTGTTCTAAGGTTCTACTCAGACCTAGGTTTTCAATTCACTAGGCTTAGCGACATTTCTTAAGGGAAAAATTGGTTATCAAACTTTACTTATCACATCATTCATTTAAGGCCGACCACGTCCTAAGGAGGCATAGTTTTCTAGGCACTAGGTTTATTAACTTACCAGTTAAAATCGTGACGTTCCCTACAGGATGCACTATGTGCTCCAAGGGTGCCACTTGCCTCTTTCTGTTTTCTTTGCGCGACGTGCCCTCCAAAACACACTACGTGCTCCAAGGGTGCAACTCGCCTCTTGACTGAATTTGGTAGATGTCAAACCCTTGGAGTGAATACTTCGTCAGGTGATCTTGTGGGAGACTAAGGGCCTCTAAGGAATAAGTACCCTATCTTATTGTGTGCCCCTTAGAATCATCGTGAGCGACTTTCATAGTCTTCCCTCATGGCATCGCGGGTCTCTCAAACTAAGTAATCATTAACCTATAGTTCGAGCCACGATGGGAGTGCTAGTAGGCTATGGCAGGGATGTTTCCACACCTCTCCCTCAATGTCTCTAGTTGTCGTACATGACCCCTATACTCCAAATGTGAGTCTGGTTGGTAAGATATCATCACCCCACATCTATCAACAAATCATGTCAGCAATAATAATCAACATCATAACATCTAATCATATGTGCATATGTCACATTAACAACATTCAAATCCTAACAGTCCACTCCCTAACTCGATCTGGAGTCCACGAAGTTTCATCGATTCCTCGGCATCCCCAACGTCCAGTGTCCTGCACACTCAAGAGAACCCAGTCAATAGCACCTATCGATGTAAATAAAACAAACATAACATAAAATCAAATCCACAATGTCTCATAATCATAATCAAAAAAACCAATAGTATAATGACTAGGATCACTTGCACACAAGTGTCCTCAAAATATAAGTCCACTCAGTGCGAGTAAGAGTGGGATGTTACATACACCCCCTCTTGTTTTAAACTTTGTCCTAAAGTTTCACAGTATGTAAGTGCCAAAATAAAGTGTATCACAGTATCATATGTCTAACTATCAAACAAAAATGGGAACTATTGACGCATATCATATGCGTCCTCCCAGGTCACCAAGTGTGGACTATAGTTGTCCCACTGGACCTTGACCTGATCTACTGTTCGACATCGTAGCCATTGAATGTGATGGTCCAGGATGTGGATTGGATCTACCATGAGAGAAATCTCATCCGATACCTGGAAGGAACGCATGTCAATAACATGTGTAGGATCACTAACATAATGTCTCAAAACAGATATGTGAAAAACATCATGCATACGCCTCAAAGAATCATGCAAGGCTAGTTGATAGGCCACGGGCCCCTTCCTTTCCACAATCTCGAAGGGTCCCATGAACCTAGGAGATATTTTATCACCCTTTACAAACTTGATCAAACTCTTATGTGGTTTCACCCGCAAGAAGACTCGATGGCCAACTTCATAACTATGATCGACATGACACGCATCGACATAACTCTTATGTCGATCATGCACTTCCTTTATCCTTTGTATTATTGGATCACTTCAGGTCCCACCAGGACCCTATGCTCAATTCAATCCCAACTCAAAGGCGTCTAACACGGTCTCCTGTAAAGAAACTCGAAAGGTGCCATTTTAATGGTGCTTTGATAACTGTTGTTATATGAAAATTCTACCAGTGGAAAGAATTATTCCCAACACTTTTGTTTTTCCATCACATACATACGCAACATATCCTCCAAGATTTGGTTTGTTCACTTGGTATGCCCTTCTATTTTCGGGTGATATGCAGTACTAAAGTTAAATTGGGTTCCCAAGGCCTCTTGGAAACTAGTCCAAAATCGTCCTATAAACACCGATCCTCAATCGGATATAATTCTCTTAGGCATGCCATGTAGCCTCACAATCTCACTGATGAAACCACTAGATAATTCAGGTACCTGATACATCATATGCATAGGAATAAATGAGCACTCTTCATCAGAGTGTCAACTACCAAAAAAATCAAGTCATGTCTTCTTGTCATCAGTGATAGTCCAACAATGAAATCCATCGAAATGACCTCCCATTTCAATTCTGGAATAGTGTGTGGATGTAGTAATCCTATCGGATGTCTATGTTCATCCTTCACCTGCTAACATTCTAGACATCTTTCCACGTAGTTGATTATGTCTGCCTTCATTCCTTTCCAGAAGAATAAGGGTTTAAGGTCTTCCCTCATCTTCATGACTCCACGATGAGCCATGTACATTTCTCTATGAGCCTCATTTAGGATCAAACTCCTCAACTTGTCATTGGGTGGTACGTAAATTCATCTTTTAAATCTCAATAATCCGTCGTTGGCCATAGTAAATCCCTCAAATTTTGGTACCATCATTGTGTTTATTCCGATAAAATCCTTGACCTCTTTGAACTAGTCATTGTTGTGTTGTAAAGTTAGGATATTTTCACGTAGATTCATCTAAAGAGGCATCACCGAAAATATGTGTGGTCTCCAACTCAACACATCCGCCACTTTGTTCACTGTTGCTTTTATGTAAGTAATCTCAAAATCATACTTGCTAAGCAATTCTGACCAATGTCGTTGTCGCGCGTTCAAGTCACTTTGCGTAAATATGTGTTGTAGTCCACAGTGGTTCATTTTTAGTTTCAATTTTCGTCCAATACAGTAGTGTCTCCGAACTCTCAAGGCATAGACAATGGCTAACAACTCCAAATCATGTGTTGCATAGTTCTCCTCATGCCTTCTCAACTTTCTCAAGATGTAAGCAATCACTCAACCATATTGCATCAAGACTCCACATAAAACTTCCTTGGATGCGTCAGTTCATACCAAGAAATTTGTGTCCATGTCAGGGACCTTTAGTATCAATGTTGTCATCAACAGATCCTTGAGCTTCTGAAAGGCGCACCCCATGGTGACACACTTGGACGTATAAGTCCTAGGTACAAAAACTCCTTAAGTTTCATTTTCAACTCATGTAACTCTGGGGTCAACACCTGATAAGGCGTTCTTGCTATTGGTTCAATCCCTAGTTTTAGGTCTAAGGTAAATTCCAATTCCCTCTCAGGCAACATCCCAGGTAACTCCTCAGGGAAGATGCCCACAAACTCTTGCACCACCGGAAGGTTTTCTAGACCTTCTGCTACTCCCTTATTGTTTAACGAAAGGATCACATAAAGCTTACATCCCTTGTGCATGCTCTTTCATAGCTAAAAGAAAGAGATGAACCTCACGGAGACTCCCTGGTTTCGACCTACAATCACGCATCTCTATCCCTCATCATCGACCAAGATCAACCATTTTGTCTTATAGTCGAGTATCGCATAATGCATTCCAACCAGTCCATACCGATCACGATGTCATAAGACCCTAAGGTTGTGACATACATGTTGGACCTAGTGAAAAACTCTCCCAGGTTAAGGCTACAGCTTGTAACCTTCGCACCAACCTTTTGTGTGGCTCCCGAAGCCATTTCTACAAAGCTACACTCATCTTGTTAGACTTCCTTTACCTTAATTTTTTTTAGCATTGCACCAAAAATAAAACTCTCGGTATCACCTAGATCTATCAAAATACTAAGGGTCTGGTCAGCGAAGGTACCTGGCATCTCAATCACAGTTAACTGGTGCTCTTCCTGGTGGTTATTCACCACCGCATGAATTTGATGGGCCTTGTCCAAATCTCCCACGATAGTGGGTCCAGTTAATCCAGATGCTATGTTCCTCTCCATTGGGAAATCACACTGGCAATATGGCTCCCCATATGTCCAACACCCTTTCTTCGAACCAACACTTCTCATACCCGAAGTAGAAGCTGATAGCCCACTGGCCTAGAACCCTGGTTTGTTCTACTGAATAGGCCTAAACTATTGTTGTTGCGGTCGACGCTGCTACTGGTGTTGTGGTATTTAGTAAGGAGTCCCCTGCTGAGGCGTTGGTCATCGAGGTGTAGTGAAATTGGATCCTCTATGGAAGCCATGATATCCTCATGAATGTCTAGCTATCTAGTGTCTGATGTTGCGCACCAAATGATGCATGTCCCACTGGCCTCATTGGATTCTTGCTCTGACCCCCACTGATAAGATCCTCCTCTGCTATGAGGGCCTTCTCGACAACATCATGCAAGGTTTGAGGCATCAGAATCCTGACCTTTGCACGAATGTTGACATTAAGGCCAAACACGAACCTGTTGACCTTAAGTTTCTTGGTATTCAGGTGTGGAGCATACCGAAGCAACTCCATAAAATGGGCATCGTACTCGGGCACCGTACAAATTAAAACATACAAGATCTATTGCCACGCAACTGTGTTCAGGTTTCCAAGTAAATACATATTTCTTTCTGGTTAAGCATTTGGGAATTTGCTCTCTGCAGCATTCTTCAGACTGCAGTATAACTCCGCAGGTGTAAAAAAAATATAAAATAAAAAAGGTCTGGAAATTTTTTCACCATTATTTGAGACCTATTCCATTGGATTCATCTCTTCTCCCTTATCACATTCATCCATATCATTTTTTCGGCAAAAATTTTTGACCCCACCCACCCCTTTTCAGTTCCCCCATCCTCATGGCACATACCTGTAGCTAAGACTTGGAATCTCTCTTCAACACCTTGCAATATGGTCTCATCGAGACCCAACAAGAAGTGAAACAACTCAATGCCAATGTTGTTGCCATCAATACAACCATGCAGTCCTCAATGGAGGAAATCAAACAATACCTCACCACCCAGCTTGAATCAGTCTTTTTGGCACTCTGCATCAAACTGCATATCCCTACAGATAACCCTTCCTCTTCCTCACCTCCACATACTGAAGGTGACCAATCCTCTCATTCCCATAACTTTCAGAACCATCACTTTCAATGTGACCTATGCCTTCCGTGGGTGGATGTGACCAAATTTGATGGCTCGAACCCCACTGGTTGGGTAACCCAAATGGAACATTATTTCTCTTTATACGGCATTACAGAGGAATTGGCCAAACNTCCATTTGGGTTACCCAAATGGAACATTATTTCTCTTTATACGGCATTACAGAGGAATTGGCCAAACTCCAGTATGGTGTTCTCCATCTAGATCAAGAACGTTGGCAATGGTGGCAATGGAGAAAAACTTCTCGTCAAGGATATATTTATTGGACACACTTTGTGGTAGAGCTTTATGAACGCTTTGACACTGACACCAACCATTTAGGTTGTTTGACAAATTTGAAACAATTAGGAATAGTGGAAGACTTTATAACTTCCTTTGAGTGCCTGGCTTTTAGAACAGAGGGCATGTCTGATGCCTTTTTTTTAGAGTGTTTTATCAGCAGCCTCAAGGATGAGATTCGGGCCCATGTCCTCATGGCTCGGCCTTAGAGTTGGGTGGAGGCTACTAAAAGAGATAAAGAAGCACAACAGGTTGTATCTTCTCAAAACCGAAAACCCTCCTTTATCCCTCGCCCTAAACCAATAAATCCCACTACTCCCTCTGCTCCACTAAAGATCCAAAAATTGACCAGGGCTGAAATGGTTGAATGCCAACTCAAAGGCCTTTGTTATAATTGTGATGACAAATATTTCTCGGGCCACAAGTGTAAAGAACAAAAGATTTTTATGGCCATCTCCAAGGATATTTCGGAAGAGGATGTATAAACCCCCTTTGTGTCTGAGTCACCTAAATCCATTGACATATCCCCTCCATCAGACCCTCTCGAAGTAGAACCGGTCATTTCCCTCAATTCTCTCATTGGCTTCTCTGCTCCCCAAACCCTCAAGCTAATCAGTTACATCAAGCATCGGAAGGTCATCATTCTGGTTGATAGTGGCAGCACCCATAATTTTATTCATCGCCAGATTTCCCAAGAAACTCATTGCTACATCCATGCCATCAATAATTTCCAAATCACGATCGCCAATGGTCGTTCCATGAAATGTGGAGGGCGTTTTGAAAATGTGTCTCTCCAAATTGGTGAATACCACCTGAAATCCCATATGTTTTCTATCGACATGGGAGGTTGTGACATTGTATTGGGTGTAGACTGGCTAAGGACTTTGGGTCCCATTCTCATGGATTTTAAAGACTTAACTATATAATTCGACCAGGAGGGCCACCAATATAAGTTCCAAGGCATCATCGTTGGTGAACCTGAGATCATTATTTCCCAACACAAGGAAAAGCTTCTCAAAAAAGGTCATTCTGGTGTTATCACCCAACTCCATGCCATATAAGCAACAGAGACACCCTCAGTCCCGAAAGACCTCCAAGCCATCCTTTCTAAACATCAATTGGTCTTTTCCACTCCCCAAGGACTCCCTCCTTCCTGTGGTGTTCATGATCATTCCATTCCCATGGTACCCGAAAGCCTTCCTCCCAATATCCATCTATATCATCACCCCTTTTCCCAAAAAATTGAAATTGATAAAATGGTCCAGGAACTCCTTAATGCAGGCATTATCTGCCCTAGTACGAGCCCCTACTCTTCTCCTGTGCTCATGGTCCTAAAGAAAGAAGGTTCTTGGTGAATGTGTCCTGACTTTTGTGCCCTCAACAAACTCACCATCAAATACAAATTCCCCATTCATGTCATTGATGACCTCCTGGATGAATTGAGTGGTGCCCAATTCTTCACTAAACTTGATCTTCGTTCAGGCTACCACCAGATATGTATGAAAGAGGTAGACATTCCCAAGACTTCCTTTAGAACTCATCGGGGCCACTATGAGTTTTTGTCCATGCCCTTTGTCTTGTGTAATTCCCCCTCCACCTTCCAAAGCCTCATGAATCATGTATTCCATTCTTTTCTCCACCATTTTGTCTTAGTTTTATTTGATGATATCCTCATGTGGATTGAGTTCTCCATCTACTCTCTCAGCACCAACTTTTCCTGAAACAGTCTAAATGTTCTTTTGGCACCTGAGAAGTAGAATACTTGGGTCATCTGGTTGGGAAAGATGGCGTCAGGGTGGATCCTAAAAAGATTGAAGCTATGCAATACTGGCCTCACCCAAAGACTCTTAAGATTTTGCGTGGTTTTATGGGCTTAACGGGGTATTATCGCAAGTTTGTTCAGAATTATGGGAAGATTGCAGCACCTCTCACTGCTCTCCTCAAAAATAACTCTTTCACTTGGACTCCAGACACTGCTCAATATTTTCAAACCTTGAAGATGGCCATGTGCACCACTCTAGTCCTCGCCCTTCCCGATTTCACAAAGACCTTTGTGTTGGAATGCGATGCCTCAGGGAAAGGAATTGGTGTTGTCCTTATGCAAGAGGGTCGACCTTTGACCTTTACCTGCAAGCAACTATCTGAAAGAAATCTGGGCAAATCCATCTAT
>JASDQU010370726.1:129747-140166 GCA_032191745.1 Picea mariana | reverse complement strand
ACCAGATTGGCTCCAAGCCATTCACCAGGAATGGCTACAAGATCCCAAAAGTTCACAGTTGATCCAACAATTGCAGTCCAATGCTCCAGCTTCCCCAGGGTACTCTTGGCTCCATGATGAAATTTGATACAAAGTCTATTTGTATTTAAGTAAACAATCAAAGCTTAAATCCATGGTACTTTCTGAGCTTCATGCTACACCCACAGCAGGGCACTCCGGGTTCACCAAAACCTATGACAATTCAAACGTTCCTTTTTCTGGGATGGTATGAAATAGGACATTTGTAATTTTGTAGTTGAATGTGATGTAGGTCAACGCAACAAGGGAGAAGCAGTCAAATCTCTGGGCAAACTACAACTGCTCCCGATTCCACTTGTTATTTGGAAGGATATCTCTATGGATTTTATTACCGTCTTATCCAAATCGAGCAATAAATCTATCATCATGGTGGTTGTTGATTGCCTTTCCAAGTATGCTCATTTATGCGCCCTTCAACACCTATTTACAACATCCACAATGGCTCAAATTTTCATGGATCAAGTCTTCAAGCTTCATGGCATGCCGCACTCGATTGTTTCTAATCGCGACCCAACTTTCACAAGCAATTTTTGGTAAGAGCTATTTAAGATACAAGGCACCAAATTGCATCTCAGCATAGCTTATCATCCCCAGACTGATGGTCAAACAGAAGTTGTCAACAAGTGTTTGGAAACATATTTGAGGTGTTTTTCCTCAGAAAAGAAAAATCAGTGGGCTCAATGGTAACCCCTAGTTGAATGGTGGTACAACACTTCATACCATACAACTACATGCATGACTCCTTTTGAAGCGATATATGGACAGAAGCCACCTTTAGTTCTCTCATACTTACTGGGTGCCTCAAAGGTCCAGGCAGTTGACCTAACACTTACAACTCGAGAGGCTATTCTCCATACCCTCAAAGAGAATTTGGTCATGGCACAGAATTGCATGAAGCAACAAGCAGATCAAGGTCGCTTTGAACGTCAATTTGCAGAAGGGTATCAGGTGTTTCTTCGACTGCAACTTTACAAGAAAACTTCCCTCAAGGTCGAGCATTGTCAAAAGCTAGCACCCAAATTTCATGGTTCTTATACCATTCTTAAGTGTGTGAGACAAGTAGCCTATCAGTTAGCTTTGCCAAGCCATTCGAAGCTACATCATGTTTTTCATGTTTCATGCTTAAAGAAGGTGATTGGAGCTAAGTGACAAATTCAAACCAAACTTCCAGAGTTAGCTGAAGAAGGATCCATTTGGCTACATCCAGAAGCAGTTTTGGACCAACGTGAGTGGCACCTATGTCAAATAACCATCAAGGAAGTGCTAGTCCAGTGGAAAGATACAACTCCAGCAAATGCCACTTGGAAACCAGCTACCATTCTGAAGCAATTTCCTCATCTCAAGACTTGAGGACAAGGCTTTTTTTAAGGGGGCAGACATGTTAGGGTCGTAACCCGCACATAGGTAGAACAATATATTTGGATGTAATAAAGGTCAATATTAATAAGGCCTTTCAATAAAATAGAATAAGGTAGATGTAAGAAGACCTAATAGAAGCTTCCGCTTATAGAAGGATCTTCCTTTAGATGCTTCTTTTTAGTATAAATAGGAGTCGAGGGTATGAGAACCCTAACTTGAATATTATTGTAATAGAGCTCTTCTCAACTGGAGGTTTCCCCTCGAAGAGGCCCATGAACATAGCTTTCAGATTCAAAGTGTTATTTCTGTTATTATTCTCATATCATTTCAGTGTTATTGTGGTGAATGTTCTGGTTATATTACTATTATTCTGCCATTACTAGAATTTTATTTATGTTCTGCATACATTTTACATCTGGTATATTACATACTGGGGGCATCACGCTTCCTCCCCTAGCACCCTGTCATCTTCCTTCACAACATCCTCTAACCATGATTATCTGCATGAATACAAATCAATTTAATTAGCGACATCATAATCAATTATCTAATCAACATAAGTCGTAGTGATCCCAAGTCATGTGTCGAACCTACCTCTGATACCATATGTAACGACCCTAGTTGTTATGACAACGTGTGACACAAACCCATACATTTTTTATTTTTTTTTAGAACGTAATAATGACCATACATTCAAACAATGCAACACGACGATGAACACAATGCATGAAAATCATGCAACAAGAAATAGAACGACCTAGCATACTAGCACATCATGTAGCGGGAAACAACATACGACGTTCAATCATATGAAAAATAAAAATGACTACTAGCCCGTCCTACCTGACAATGGTTAGGACCTCCAGGACACATAAGCAATTCTCAAGCCCAGGTTCCCATCGATTTTGACCATTTAAGGTCTCAAGGCTGGTGACTATTCTGAGGAACAAGGAGGTTTCTACTTCCCACCTGACACACAAAAGATCACACCTACTAAGATGAAGACAACATCAATCAATCCAACACAACAGCTTCAACGACCAGTAACTAGAACCTTCTCGGCGTGCGAGAGACAATCACAATAAAGGTTACAAAAACAAGTACCGCCATAAACACAAGAGTCATCATCCACCTCAGGAGGTGCATGATCCTAATCCATGCTTTATATATTCTTATTGATCAATGAGCATAATGACCCAATCATAAGGGATCACGCCGTCACATTACGACAAGTGCGCCAGGAATCCACACGCAAAAAAATACTTCTAAACCTTCAATCCAACATAATATCCAATGTGCTTGAAATCCAATTGACAATGATATACAAAATGTGACGTTGTATGATGAAGTCTCTCTAAACAATCAATCAATAAGGGATGCAGGGTGACCATTCATTACAATTTAAATTGTGCAACGACTAGATGTATTTCATTAGCAAGTTATCACCATAAGGACTAAGTCAAAGCATGTCGTAACCAAAATCAAACAATGTTAAGTCATAAAAAATATCTTCCTATAAACACCCCTTCATTAGTACAAATAATAATATCATAATTAAACAATTCATTATTGACATTAATAATGATTTGTACCATGTGACCATGCCTCCCTTTAAACATAACTCCCCAACCATCATTAAGAAGGAAGCTTATTAAAATTTATTTAAAATATTTATGAGCAGCTTAATGGAACACCCTGAATATATATATATATATTCATGTTCCTAGCTATACAAATATGTTTTACTCATCAAGCAACATCCAATCAAACTTAAACCACATGAAACAAGGTTTTAACCCTTGAATTTTTAAACTCATTTATTTATGAAGCATAAATTGGAATAGTAAAATTGGTAGAAAAAGGGGGCTAGACTAAGGGTTCTCACACAAAAGAGCATTGCAAAAATAGACAGTGTCATGAGGCATAAGGAGGCGATATACTCCAGGGATTTTTTTTGAGTTATGAAAACAAATAACTGAAAATAACAGTTAATCCCCAAATTCATAAGAAACGAATAACTGTTGAAACAATAAAGATCTAGTTAGAGCATTGATCATAGCATTAAATAAATTAAACCTTAAAATTGTTAAACATTCAACGGATCATGGGGTGAACAACATAATAGATACCCTGCCAAAAGTCCAGCTGCCATGATCAAAAGTATTCCTATCTGTCAACTCATTGCTAGCTCTTAACCACTAAATAATTAAAATTTTGTGTGATTGGTTAGAATTTCGGGTGGTATTAAAATCGTTGTGCAATTTTAAAATGGTGTTGTAGTAAATTAAGGGTATAAAATCTTTGCACCATTAACCAAATATCAGCATTATCATGTTCAAGCTTTCCATCTGTCCGAAACGGACTTTCACCAAAGCAAAGAACCAAACATGATTTACCTCACTGGAGGAAATTCGCAAGGGTGATGTATCTAGCAATTCGCAGAGAAAGCTTGCTAGGAGACAGAGATCTTGAGGGAAATTCACAGGGAAGGACCAACCAACAAAACTTTGTGTGTAAGGAAAATCACAGAGAGAGATGTCACGCTAGAAAAACACTGTGAGTTAAGGTAAAACGCAGAGAATCATACCCAATAAATCGTTGGATGGGTAACACAATTTTTCTGAGGAATAAAGAGAAAAGATGGTTGGTACAAGACACCCAGATTCACTGGGGTATAACACGATTTTTTTGAGGAAAAAATAAATAAAATATGGTTGGTACGAGACACCCAGATTCACTGGGGGATATCACAATTTTCTGAGGAAAAAAAAATGAAAAGATGGTTGGTACGAGACACCCAAATTAGTTGGGGGATAACACAATTTTTTTTCTAAGGAAAAGAAACAAAAATATGATTGAGCACTGGAAAATAGCGCAGGTTTACACCCCATCAATGCAAAAAGGGTATGAAATTGTTGTGCGATGAAAAATGGAATCAGCTGAGTAAAGACCACAAAACTTTTTGAGCAATAAGGAGGAATTTTTGTTGTACGAGCAATGGATTTGCTGGGCAAATTAAAAATTAAATTGCAAAGAGTAAAAACAACATTAATCGAGAGAAATAAAATTTTTGGTGAACTGGAGAGACATCCCCAAATCATTGTGTGGAAGCATGAGTTTGCAGAGAATAAATCACAATAATCGCAGAGGCTAAGGAGGGAATAAACTCCCAGGAGAGAATTCCTTGTTGGGCAAAGAAATTATCCTACACTTATTATCCATGCATAGGAACGCAGGGCATTTGAATCTAAATCTTTAACACCAAAGTGAAAGACAGTCGATTTGGCTCTTGGTTGACTGCTCAGGAACAAAAGATAAAAACACAAATTTGCATCTAGACCTTCTCTGTGGAGAAAAAAATAATGAAAAAAAATGCAATCAAGGAATAAAGAAAACGCAGGCAAGGTTTTGAGTCTGGGGCTCATTCTAGCCACACGCAATTAGACAGTAACTCAAAAATAAAACATATTCTGGATAGCAAGGTTTCTTACAGGATGAATCAAGTGATAAGGGGATTACATTGATAGCAAAATTCTCAAGGAACCCCTAAGGAGACTTATATTCTTACCAAAATTTGAAAGAAAACCATTTATATCCTACGCAATAGTTCTTCCAATGTGGCTATGTATGTACAATAGTTTTCTTTTTCTTCTATGAGATTACCATTACAAATTATGATTTTACAAAAAATAATATGTTACAATTACTATAGAAATACATGTGCAAAGAAAACTCATGGCAGTGAAATCGTTATCCGAATACAGTAAAATAAACAAGTGTAAATTAAATTTTATTACAAGTAACAACTTTAACATGTGTACCTTTACTGACAACGATGCGGTGAATATGTCCTCCCACCCATTCGCTTTGTCCAAATCCCATTTGTCGATCGATGAGACATCACTGGTACCTCCCAACCAACGCTAAGGGTACTCTTCTTCCCCCTAAGCCCCCTGAGCCACAAAGGGGCCATGCACATGATACCAGAGAATGCTAGCACCTAGCTCACCTTGCAAGGTCGAGCTACCACTCATTACCCAAGCTGGGTATCCCAACTCCCACAAGAGGAAGTTCAGTCAAGATGAATTTTCAGCAACGTAACATTACGCAAGCCAAATGTGATCCATACTCCTCCTCTGTCATCCTTTTTATAGATTTTCTTAGTCATTATTTTCTCAAAACCTCATTAGATTCCTTTTTCATTTGTTTAATTAGGATACCTATGTCATACACATGTCGCCCGATCCCCTAGTTGCACCAAAAAATCAATTTATTAATTAATTAAATTTTTCTATTTCCCTCACCCACTCAAAAGTGTTCCTAAAAACGCTCCTCAGTGTCCCATTATTCCCTTACAATTCTTAAATGACTTACGCCTTACTTAATTCCTATTTGAGTTCATAAATAGAAAGTTACAAAGGCTAGATTTCTTACTAAGTTAGACATTCTCCCTTTTTCTTTAAGTTTCCCCTTTTCCTTAGGTTTCCCCCTTTTCTTGAAGTTTCCATTTTTCTTAAAGTTTCCCCTTTTTATAACTAAGTTCAGAATTAGCAATTTTAGACAAAAAAAACAAATACCCCTTTTATTAATTAAACCTTTATTAAAATTTCCACTTTAATTATTAATGCTTGAATTTTCTTTACCCCCTTCCTATTATATGTCTAATTAGTTTTTTTTGTTCTAAGGTTCTACTCATACCTAGGTTTTCAATTCTCTAGGCTTTGTGACATTTCTTAAGGTAAAAATTAGTTATTAAACTTTACTTATCACATCATTCATTTAAGGCCGACCAAGTCCTAAGGAGGCATAGTTTTCTAGGCACTGGTTTATTAACTTACCAGTTAAAATCGTGACGTGCCCTTCAGGATGAACTAAGTGCTCCAAGGGTGTCACTCGCCTCTTTCTATTTTCTTTGTACGACGTGCCTTCCAAGACGCACTACATGCTCCAAGGGTGTCACTCGCCACTTGACTGAATTGGTAGACTTCAAACCCCTGGGTTCAATACTTTGTAAGGTGATATTGTGGGAGACTAAGGGCCTTTAAGAAATAAGAACATTTCCTTATTGCGCGCCCTTTAGAATCATTGTGAGAAAATTTCATAGTCTTCCCTCGCGGCATCACAAGTCTCTTGAACTAGGTAATCATTAACCTACAGTTCAAGCCATGGAGGGAGTGCTAGTAGGCTATGGCAGGGTTGATGCCACACCTCTCCCTCAATGTATCTAGTTGTTGTATGTGACCCCTCTACTCCAAATGTGATTCTGGTCAGCAAGCTATCGTCATCCTCCATCCATCAACGGATCATGTCAGCAATAATAATCAACATCATAACATCTGATCGTATGTATATATTTCACATCAACAACAGTCAAACCCTAATAGTTCACTCCCTGACTCGATCTGAAGTCCAAGGCGTTTCATCAATGCCTCAACATCCTCAACGTCCAGAGTCCTACACACTCAGAAGAACCCAATCAATAGCACATGTCGATGTAAATACAACAAAAATAACATAACATCAAATCCACAATGTCTCATATTCATAATCAAAACAGCCAATAGTATAACAACCTGGATCACTTGCACGCAAGTTTTTTCAAAGAATAAGTCTAGTCAGTGCACGCAAGAGAGGGATGTTACAAAAACTTGTTATTTACTACCTTTCTATCGACCCCCGTTAAGCTTATTGGAACTTGCTAGAAATGTGTCTTTTCAGCATTGTCACTTGGATAAAAATTATTCCTTGAGTCTTTTTACCCAATCCCAAATGAGCTTATCAACACTTTGTGAAAAAATTTGAGACTTTGAATTGTTTTCCCATATATTTTATTTTTCTTGTTTTTCTTGAAATACTATTTTTTGGGTTTTTCTTGATCTTGTATCTTTTTTGGATTTTTAAAAAAATAGATGCATAAAAATATCTAAATAAATCATGAACCAATGAAATTTTGGAATTCTTAAACTATAAGCAATGCAAATATACTGAAAAATGAAAAGTGGTACACAATTGTTTTTTACAAAAATAAAGGGGTGTGTTGTGTACTAAACATGTCAAAGTGGAAGCCACATTAGAATACCAAGATTAACCCATGTGGAGTTATTAATTTATGTGAATCCACTATATACTTCTAGAATCATCAAAAGGAAGGAATTTGGGTTCATCTCCTATTATAGTGATTCCATGTTCCATAGCAAAGCCACTACAAAGAGGAGTAAAGAGATATAGTGAATGTTATCCCCTAACCTATGGATAACTAAGAAGATCATGTCTTGAGGCCTATAGGTCCTAGACATGGAGTAGCGAGAGTGAGATGACTTGAGCATGGCCCTAGAGGGACCCTCTTTTCTTTAGTTCAGTCCACTTATCACCAGCAGCAATATCCATCACACTAGCCTAGTCCTGAAGTACCTCATACACTTACATGACTTGGACTATATCTCACCTAAGAAACACCCCAAACTTCAGAGAGGTTTTCTCATTATGACACCCTAAGACCTTCTCCAAACCTAACTTGTCAAATTGCATAACGTCTTTGAGAACTTGTTTAGATAAAGGGGGGTTTGATGTGTTGTATCATGTTGCCATTGATGCCAAAGGATTGATGTCAAAGGAACAATGTCTTGTCATAGTATATTGATGTAGTGATTGATGGATCATGTATTGACCTTGATGTCAATGGATTGATGTCAAGAGGAGTCATAGTCATATCCATAGATGAATATGGATCAATGATTTGTCATTGATATATGATCCATAGTTGGATTTATGTAAAGATGACTCATTATTGTCTTTTCATGGTTGTACAAATGGATGAACTCCAAAGTGGTCCCCTTATGGTGAAATCCCTCACGGGAAGACTCTTTGCGATGAACTCCAATGTGGTTATTGTCTTGTAATGGTTGTACAAATGGATGAACTCCAAAGTGGTCCCCTTATGGTGAAATCCCTCATGGGAAGACACTTTTCGTTGAACTCCAAAATGGTCCCCTTATGGTGAAATCCTTCATGGGAAGACGCTTTGAGGTTGACTTATCCTAGAAGTATGGTCAAAGAACCCATACTTAATTATGGAATAATGAGATGAAGATCAGTGAATCTGTCAGTGAAACTGTCCTAGATGGATAGGGTTTGTCAAGCCATTTCTGGTGGTATGTGGAACATCACATAACTCCTCATGGTTTGAGATTTATGGCCTTACGAAGTTGAAGGACCCTCATATGTTGGCTTGAAGCCCCAAAAGGTCAAATAAGTCAAAGTTCTTGCAAAGAAGAAATTATTTAAATAATAAAGTGAAGTGACAAAGTCAAATAGGATTATTTAAAGTGAAGTGACAAAGTCAAGGAGGATTATTTAAATAACAAAGTGAAGTGATAAAGTCAAAAAGGATTATTTAAATAATAAAGTGAAGTGAAAAAATCAAAGAGGATTATTTAAATAATAAAGTGAAGTGACAAAGTCAAAGAGGATTATTTAAAGTGAAGTGAAAAAGTCAAGGAGGATTATTTAAATAATAAAGTGAAGTGACAAAGTCAAAAATGATTATTTAAATAATAAAGTGAAGTGACAAAATCAGAGAGGATTATTTAAATAATAAAGTGAACTGACAAAGTCAAGGAGGATTATTTAAATAATAAAGTAAATGGAGAACTTTCTAATTATGGAAAGTGGTTATAAGAAGGTTAACCCTACAATGAGGAAAATGGGTTAAGTGGTCAAGTGGCTATTGGATACATGGAGAAGTGGCAAATTGGGCAAAGTTGGACATAGGTTACTATGTAGACAAAGTGGTCTAGAAGATGCTTCTAAGGAAGCTACTTGGAGAGTATAAATAAGAAGCAAGAGTCTCTTGTGAAAATCATCTCTTGAGAATAGCTTGAAGATCTACTCTAAGAGAGAGATTGACTGGAGGATCTCATGGACACATGAAAGTTTATGTAAGTCTGAGATCGTGACGGTGAAATTTTCGTAAGTTCAGAAACCCTTTTCTGAAGGAGTGTGTGAAAAGTTGTGGGACATGGCACGTACAGTTGGATGAAGTCATGGAGACTTGAGTGTGAGTTGATGTTGGGTTCTTGAATTCTGAAGCAAGTTCCAGATCTACCATAAAAAAAATCCAGTATGGTTACATAGTTGTCTTGATGGATACTCTTGCTTATTGTATGGTGAATACTTGAGGCATTCTTGGTATGGATGTTGTGATATGGTTATGTTGGTTGATTGATAGACTGAGCGTCACTCATATGGTTCAGTACTTATATGATTTCCATAGTATATTGATTTCTTATACATGATTAAGTAGCTTTCATATTGTATGGTTGAGGAGCATGAGTAAGTTGTTGGAGAGCATAGATGTGTTGTGATTGGTTATGGTTCAGATTGGACAGTGAAAAATAGAAGTGAATGTGATTGAAGGCTGCAGAGGATCTGAGTCTGTAAAGGAGAGAAAACCCTAATTTCTCAGAAGGGATATGTAGGTTGTAGTACAAACAGGTCGTGTGCATACGCAAGTTGTAATACTGGTAGGGCGCGTACATATGCATGTTGCACTACTGACAGATCACATGCCTATTGACAGATTGGTATATGTTGAGGATTGATTCCTCATCTCAGTTGGTGTTGAATTTTGTAAGTTGAGTCTTGCATTGTAGAGTTGGTTCTCTTGTGGAGTTGTAACTCTATTCAATTGTTGTTGATAACCCAAGGATTGTAGTCTGTAATAAAAATAAAATTGTACATACATCTTGTGTTCTTTGTGTTCCATGTGGTGATGACTTATTGATGATATTTGTTGCTGGTATATGTTGTTGATGTATATTCACATTTAATTAATTATAAATGACAACAATAAGTGATGAGTAATTGGTGATTGCTAACTAAGGAGTTTTGGGAAGGGAGTTGAAAAAGAACCCTACATTGATTCATGCCCCCCCCCCCCCTCTCAGTTGTAAATTCTAACCTTGTACAATGTCTACTGTAAAC